>CAUYRH010003003.1:0-73538 GCA_963574655.1 Perodicticus potto
GCTAGAGGCCTAGAGGAGGAGACGGGGAAAGACCGGGAGAGGAACGGAGAGAGCATCTCTCTCCCCACTTGAAATCTCTCCCTCTACCAGGAGCTTTGGTGTTTTCTGTACTCTTTTCTGTAAATCAATTCTGTCTTACCACGGAGGGGTGGGGTGGGGGGGAAATAATGTAATGAAGAACAATAAAATACATATATTTAAAAAAAAAAGAAAGAAAAACACTGCAGAATTGTTAAATCAAGCTAATGAATATACATATTACCTCAAACTTATTCTGTGTGTGTGTGTGGTAAGAACACCTAAAATCTAGTCTCAGCACCCCAACTACCATCACTAGCCTTAGTAACTAACTGAGTTTGACTTTGTTTTAATTAAGATATTTAATCTTAAACAAAAACCTTTGGAGAAGTTTTAAATACATAAAGGCATCATTATTTAAATGCTTGTTTTTGGAAGCAGAAAGACTCCACATGTCACCTGCTAGTTCCATGACTTTCCAACAAAATTAGTTAGCCTAACTTGAGATTCTTCATGTGTAAACTGGTGATCATAATATCCACCTCATGAGGTTATTTTTGGTTGAAGTGGAATGGTGTTAAGCAGCAGCCCCAACCTTTTTGGCACCAGGGACAGGTTTCATAGAAGGCAGTTTTTCCATGGACTTGGGGTAGCAGGTTGGTTTCAGGATGATTTAATAATTAGGCATTAGATTCCTCCATCTCAATAATTAGGCATTAGATTCTCATAAGGAGCAGGCAAGCTTGATTCCTCACAAGCACCATTTACAGTAGAATTTGTGCTATGAAAATCTAATGTTGTCACTTATCTAACAGAAGATAGAGCTCAGGGGGTGAAGGCAGGGATGAAGAGAGGCTGTAAATACAGATGAAGCTTTTCTTGCCTCCCTGCTGCTCACCTTCTGCTGTGTGGGCTGGTTCCTCACAGGCAATGGACTGGTAATGGTCTGCAGCCTAGAGGTTGGGGACCTCAGGCATAAAAGCATAGTGCTTAACACATAGTAAGCATTCCAGAATTGGTCCCTACTCTTATTTAACTAGAAATGATATGAGCAGAAGTGGAATCAGTATTACAGACACTGCCAAGCATCTCTGAGTAAAATTTTCCTGCAGTAGGTTAATGCAGTAAAATATTGCTGATCCGAGATAAAAAAGTTTCAAGTAAAATGCTCTCAAAAGGCTATCCCTAGCATGGAGTCTTCTTCACAGACACAACTATCAATTCTACTTCCCACAGTCAATAAAAATCAGGATGCATATAATAAATATTTGGGCATGTTGTCCCTTTTTGGTTCAATTAAAGCTATATCAAGTACTGCAGAAACTAAAGACATATTCTTCAGCAAAATGCCCCATATTTAATGTTAAGATTTAATTGGATTTTTTACAAAAAGTATTAAGAAGAAGTTAGTGCAGGTACTTTTGTAGGATGTACCTATAATATGTATTCATTTATAATTATACTGGGCATATATCTTTGTGTTGCTTATTATGAATCATTGTCATAACAAGAACCATAGTTCCTTACACTCAACCTTGGCAACATCTTTGTCATAAAAGAAGTAAACCACGAAGTCCATGAACTACTTGCATTTAATGAAAATGCTAATATATTTTCAAATTAAGTTCTATGAAGTCCTTAATTTCAGTTCAATACGGAAGTTTCTCTCCCTGATAAATTGAGTATATGACTCTTCCCATCTGCAGAGCATTGAACAAACACTAGAGATAAACAACATGGAAAGATGGATGCATTATGAAGTTCTCAGAGATCGAAAACTCTATTGCCAAGTGAATCAAATAAAAATAATTTGAGTAAGTGAAATTTACAAGTGAGAGTGAAATAATATTTATCAGTTTATCTAAACTCATAATTTTGAATCACTGTAGGCTGAGACACTGGAAAAAAAGAACCTTTGGTAGCTATTATTCTTGTCAATAAGAACTTACCCAAGCATAAAAGAATGTAGAACTAGGATAAATGGTAACAGCAAACAGATTATGAGATATGAAGAAGGAAGGAAGAAAAAAATGAGACTAAAAGTCATTTTTCTTCTTTTAACAGACATATAATGAAAAGGAATTCAAAGTTAAAGTCAGAAACCTGGTAGAATGTCTACGGTTATATGGAAATAGGCTTAAGTTAATTGTACAAAAACTAGATAAAATTATACCTTTATATAGAGTTGATTCATTTACAAAGACACTAAATGTCTTGTACTGTCTTTCTAAATGAATATATTAAATATCCCTTCCATATGCGTTCATTTGTTTATAATTTTTAAATAATTACCAAATTTCATTGTGCATTTAATATACCTTCATATAGAGTTGATATCTTCAGATGTATCAGATTCAGGGCTAAACAGAGGCAAGATTTTCATTTGTTCTATTTTTTTACTTCAGGTTAATTTGAGGATACACACACTAAGTTACAATATTTGCTTTTGGTAGGTAGAGTCCCTCTTGTAGCTGTATTCCACACCCAAAATATGTGTCATATACCCTTACATTACGCCCATTAAGCGGAAGCACATCAATCCTCTTCCATCCCCTCTCCCCCTCATTCATTGCCCCTCCTAATAATTGAATTGAGTTTTTCTCTTATATGGGCATGTATTAGATCATCTTCTGGTTCCATATTAGTATTGAGTACATTGGATATTTGCTTTTCCATTGTTGTGATACTTTATTAAGAAGAATGTGTTTCAACTGCATCCAGGTTAATATGAAAGATGTAAAGTCTCCATCTTTGTATGGCTAAATAGTATTCCATGGGATAATCATATGAGTTAAATACTATTATTTTTCTGTTTCTCAGATAATATGACAAAATGTGGGGAAATCCAATGATTTCCACAATTAAAGTGGCAGTGTGTAAGCATACACAGCACGACTCCGAAGCAGAGGTTCTTTGTCAGTGTGCTCGATCTGAGAGAATCAGGAGAATATTTAATAAGAGTACTACAGCCAAGATTTTGGTGTCTAGAAGTGAGCACACTAACATCACCTCCCTTATAGCATGACACATGTGACTTACCTGGCCTAACTCTATGTGATGCCTAGAAGAGTCACATGTGATTCGAGTCACATGTAATCTCAAGGTAGCTATGAGCCAGAAGACCTCTGCGATGTACTGAAGGGAATGCGAAACATTTTCTGTAAAGGGCCAAACAGTAAACATTATAGGCTTATCAGAACAACCAGGCTGTATTGCAAGTACTCAAATCTATTGTGATGGCATAAAAGGAGCCCTTATACACGACCTGAAAACAAATGAGTATGGCCGTGTTCCAAAGTTAATTACAGAATTAAGACTCAAATTTTACATAATTCTCACATGTCATAAAATGTCCTTTTTGTTTTTCTCTCCCATCATTTAAAAATGCAAAAAACATTCACAGCCTGGGACTTTAAGAAAACAGATAACCAACTAGATTTGGCTCACAGGCTCTCTGTAATTAACTAACTCCTACCTCTAAAGTGGTCAGTTTTGTATTGGTAGTGGCACATGCACTTCCGTATCCATAACATCTTTTAAGTTTATTTATGATTGACGCATAACAATTTTACATATTAATGAGGCATATATTTCCATGTATGTATACCTCAGGTAATGATCAAAGCAGGATATCAGTATATTCATCATCTTAAACATTTATCATTTTGAGGGGATAACATTAAAAAAAACTCATCTAGATATTTTGAAATTTTTACAACATTGCTACTAACTCCATTCCATTATACAATAGAAAAATCCGAATTTCTCCTAACAATCGCTTTGTACCCATTGACCAAACTCACAAAATCTTATTTTGTTCTGCTATTTACATTAAATATTTTAATTTACTGTATGTACATCTTTGTAATGTACTATACAGCTTTATACAGGAATTAATTATCCCCATAATTAACTGATATAATTATTTATACCCATATTGCACAGGTTAAGGAATTATATAACAATCATATAAAGAAAAAAGTAAAGATCCTTGAAACTAACTTCTATTTGCCTAGAAAATAATAACCATGAGATCAGGAAGAAATGTCTTAGGAAATCCTTCTACATTTGACAGAGTGAGAATTTGGAAATATTTATTCTAGTAAATATTGGAAAGTTGAGCTCCGAAGGAGGAGGCAGCTGCCAGAAAAGCACATACACATTTTAAGAAAGGAAAAAATCTGTATTAAAATCATAATACCCAAGTCACTTTTGACTTGTGTAATTACAAGAAATACAAGATACAATATACAAGATAAACAATATACAAGATAAACATTATCAGTATACAGTGAGTATTACAATTTTAATATAGGTTTTTCCTTCTTAAAATGTATATACATTTTTTATACTCTCTGAATTTGTCCTAATTTTTAAGAAATAATGCTGACTATATTCTTTACTTGTTTTTATCACTTTTCTAAATTAAAGTAAGTTGTCTGAATTATAACCTAGTTTTTCAAAATCTCTTTCAACTTCATGGTGCCTGCAAAGCCGACATCCCCAGAAAAGCACTAAAAGCAAAAGCCACATCTGACCTGTTGCCCATTTTGGCAGATGAGGCCAAATATCAAGTGTTCTTGCATGTACTTGCACCTTTTGGCATATGTAGGGATAATATTCAAAAACTCCCAAAACGTACCAGTAGTATCAAACTTATTTTCCTCCAAAAATTATACTATCAAAGTGAACAATTTAGGGCAATTTTATACTGAACTTTAAAATTAGAGAAAGAAACAGAAGTCTATTTTTCCTTTTTGCAAATAGCCACAAGTGAGGCTAAATGAACAAATCCAATAATAACACAATGTTTGACAGATTTCTCCATTGCCAATGATTTCTTTATAGGCATCTAGTTGATTTGAGATTGGTATGGTCCTCATCAACCTACTTACTCTTATCATTTTTTTTTTTTTTTTGAGACAGGAGTCTCACTATGTGGCCCTCAGTAGAGTGCTGTGTAGTCACAGCTGACAGCAACCTCAAAGTCTTGAGCTTAAGCGATTCTCTTGCCTCAGCCTCTGTCTCGAGGAGCTGGGACTACAGGCACTTACCACAACACCTGGCTATTTTTTGGTTGCAGTTGTCATTGCTGTTTGGCAGGCATGGGCTGGGCTCGAACCCACCAGCCTCCTATGTATGTGGCTGGCACCCTTCTCACTGAGCTATGGCCCCGAGCCTACTTTCATCATTCATACCATGATATCTTTAAGGTCAAGTCAAGGCCACATTTTCTTTTTCCCATAGAAGCAAAGCAATGTTTGATTATTAACATTACAACAGCTAAAATGAAACATTACAAGGAGACAACTTAAAAAAGAAAAGACAGCAGAGAAACTATTTATGCAAAGCTTTGTAGTGTTCTATATGCCTTCCTATAACTTCTCAGCTGAACTTTGCAGCACTTCACAGTAAGTTTAAGGGGACAGCTTCTTTCTAGAGTAGCAGAGGCTCTCTCTACTTTGCCCCTTCATCAGAGTTGATCAAAAAGTAATTAAAAAGAGAATCTAGAATTGTGCCAAGGAAATACTATTTGAGCACTAGGACACAAAACCTGCTTTAGAAGTACAATAACAAAACATATGTATCCAATATATAAAGCAACGGAATGGAATCTTCATCCCTCAAGATTAGCGGGATGAATGGCAGCAGACGACGGTCAGAGGGTCTCCAGGGATGAATGGGATCATGACAACTTTCAGCAATCACAGGGGAAATGAACTGTAAGAAAAAGGAAACTTACAGGGAAAGAACGTTTATTTTCAAAACCTTTGGTGGGAAATGTTTATAGGAAAGGCTATCCCAATTTTCTTGTTGGTCCCTGCTGCTGTAGGGGTCCTTTCTCCAGCTCAGTTTCACCCCTTTCATTCTATTTTTTTTCCATATTCTCTCCGCTTTCTTGAATGGAAGCCCCTGTGGAAAGGGCATTACTTAATAGAGCTGCAAGAGCGCTATTGATAACAGAGAGTAGAGTAATCCAGGGCTGAAATGTCTGAGAAAAGAGATATTTGGGGAAATAAGCTGGTATACAAGGTGAAATTGGTCACTGAGACATGGAAAATGGAATACTACCAATCGTTAGTGGAGTAATATGTTTGTCTTCTACTTTTTTAATCCCTCAACATCAATTGCTAGCCTTGGAAGTAACGAGTTTGGTTATAGCTCTGAAAATTAGAGGCGCATTAATCATCAGCTCTGTGGACAATATATTCTGCTCTAATGTATTTTCCTAGTGGTTATTCCCCTGGTTGTATCATGACTTCAGATGCTCTGCCCTTGGAAATGGAATGCAGGACATCTTCCTGTTTCTGTCTTTCCCCTAATGGCTGCTTTCTGAAGTCTTCAAAATCCTCTGACTTCCTGTTGCCAGGGTGTGAAGCATCATTCTGCCTCTTCCCATTTGACTTGGCATATATTAGGGAGAATGGAAGGGAGAACAACAATTCACTGGAATGGAGCCCTGAGTAAGTTAAATGCCTCCTGAATAAATGTGCGGTATCTCTTTCCTGGGCCTAGGTAATTGCTTTTTTATTTATCTCAAACTATTTTCATCCTCTCCCCTAGCCTAATAGAGTCACTCTCTGCACACAGTGCATTTCCATCACAGAAGCGCACAGGATGCAGGCTCTGTTGATAATAAATAAATAAATAAATAAAGGTATGGAGTCCATATTGCAGCCGGTGGAAGCTGAAGTTGTACGTTTATGTATTAAATTAAAATTGCTTTCTGCCCATATTATAGAAAATGTAAATGGTAGTTCAGTCAGGCAGCAGACAGAAGTTGGCTACTTTTTGAGCAGAGATGTCTGCAATTTCTATTTCAGGGCAAGCACTTCTCACAGACCATATAGACATTTATTAAGAAGCTAATACGGCAGTATTCATGCTAATCACATTTAGTATCTGTCTTGTGCAAGAGTAAAAGTTTAGCTGAAGAAAGAGAGCATTAATATCTTTTAAAAGAGCGTAGTGGATGAATACTCTACTTAAAGTAAATGAAAAAAAAAAACCAAAATGGAAAGAAATGATTTTAAGTGAACAAAAAGAATGTGAAGATGTGAAGAATGAATTATCATTCTATATGGAACCATTCCCTATGTCAAAAGACTCACTCCTTAACACCAATCAGAACTTCACACTATTTCCCTTACCAGACACCCGGGGAGCTTTCATGGGCAGTCTGCTCAATTGTCTTAGTGAATAGAGCCACAGGCCTTGAATTATAAAAGGAACACATTTCAGTAATGAGAAATCTTTTGCATCATCCAAATGTTGACTATGTTATGATGGTCCAGAGGCCCTATAACTAAAGGACAGGGGCTACCAGTAGACACATGTGGACACTAAACACGAAAACACAAACCAGTAGTGCTTGGTTTGTATTTAGCCAGTGTAATATAAATATGCCTGATTTTACAGAGGGAAACATTGTTCCAGAAAAACAGTCCCTGTGACTTCAAACCTGCATTAGCATTCTCTCAGCCTTGGCACATGACCACAGTTCTAGCTAAAAATTACTTGGGATGGTAATTAATCTATAGGTAAAGAACAGTAAACTGCTGGCAAATGTGCCAACATTCCCCCATCCCATTGTCAGAAGAGACATAACTAATTCATTATGGCATTCTTCTACAGCAAGCCAATACTTAGACTTAGGTGACACAGAGAGAACACCCGGCAGTGACTTGCAATTGATCCACGTCTTACCTTCTTCACTTTTAGCATGAGCATTGAGAATGATAAAATGGGAAATCTAGTTTTTAAAACTATTTAGTATAACTTTACTTTGCAGATGTAGAAAATGAGGCCAACAATGGTGAAGTGATTTGCCACAATCAACAGATTTATTTGTAAAGCAGAAAATCGCCTTCATGAAAAAAATTAACCCACTAATTAATTTCACAAATAACAAACGGGTTCAGAGCAGAAAAATGCATCAAGAACAGGTGACAACTGTCATACCAACCTCAAACAACTGCAGTGGCTTCCTGGGTGATTACGTTGAGAAGGATTTTAGAGGTGAATATAAGCATAATGGAAAAAGGGTAGTATGTCCTAACTTAGAGAGTAGGAAGAAAAATAAGCTATATGTTATGCATTATTTCACCTCCTTATTCTGAGTCCAATTGCACCAAAATAGCTTCAGGATAATGATTTGGATTCCCATATAACTCCCTCTCCCTTCAAGGAGAGAATGCTCTTGTCATGTTTATGTAAATATTCTAGTTTATATGAAAGCTAACTTTACAAACGGCTATAAATAAGTTGGTATTCTGATCTGATACAACACTTCTGTGAACTTAGTTAATGCTCCTGAGATCATAATGCTGACATATTTAAATTTCTGGCACTCCAAATTTCAAGGTCATATTCTGAAATATGGTAGCATCATCAAAGTAATGTGAGGCTACCTTGGTGAAACACAGCTGAACTTTCCTTATAAGTGAAAAGTCTTACAAGACTCAATTACTTCATATGCCAAACACTGTTCTCTTCAAACTTTCATCCAGTATATTTTTGCCTAATTCAGTCAATAGTATAGAAAACCATAACATAGGAAACACATTTAAATATTTCACTTTAAAATAGTATTTATTACAAGGTCCCTAATAGTAACAAACTCTCCTGGTTATGATTAAAATTTGATTTGATTTTCCCAGAGAGTTTAAAAATAACTTCTCAGTAACGTAGATATGCAGCACAAAGTAAAATTGTTTTGTGCTGTATCCATGAACAATATCCACTATAAATCAAAAGTCAAGTAATGGATAATTTAAACCTATTTCTCATTCTGGAATCATGCCTCATACGGCATTTCACAGAATCTGCTTTGGAAGAGTATCACAATTATCACTCCACTATGGGGTCACTGAAGGCAGCAGACACAGGAAAGGGATCAGAAAATCACTGCTAACAACTTGCATTTGAAAACCAAGGAAGAATTAAGCTTGGAAGAATTTCATTTCTTTCCAGTTGTCTGAAAGTAAGTGGAGATATTTGCCTTCTGCGAGCTAAGGGCAGACAAAACACAGCTTTTCAGCATTGCTTGTTTACTGTTTGTGTACCTTCCAAAGAAGACAGGAATATTGAGCAATGTATTACTGGTCTTTCTGGTCAGTTGCCATTGTCCATTTGCTCCCTGATGGCACTACGTGTTTTGGCCTTCCTTATGCCCAGGTTGCAAGAATACCAGTTTCTAACTATGACAAATACATTCATACCTTTCACGTTCTGAAGGAAAACAGGCAAACACGTAGATTAAAAGGTAAGGCAGAACGTGTCAAAGTCACTTAGACAATCCCATTTTGGAAACGTATTTGTAAAGTTTCCCCAGGAACACTGGTAATTATAGTTAATTGTTGATCCTTACCAAGGGCCTTTTATCCAGCAGTATTCCTTTGTCAAAGCTTTATTCGTGGCTTTTATCATTATAGCAGGAAATAATCATTAATTTGGTTGCAATTCACTTTAAATAAAATCACAATATTTCTACACTTGTGATGTGGATCTAAAAAATTGGCCTCTGCAAGAAAAATACGGTATTTTTTTGCAGGGGAAAGAGTCTAAAATTATCTACTGAATTATTGAGAAATAACCAAAGTACTGGCATAATAAACACGAATTAAAAGCTCTTATTTTTATAATTGAGACAATGGTTTTTAAAATATTTGCCATTATTTCAATAGTAAAAAATATCCCAGTTGAATGCTTCACTATTCTATATTAATATATGTAATGAATTAATATTCCTTCATGATGACATTTAAGTTACATAATTTCAAGTATGGTGAGTGAAAGTAGCAGGGAGGGAGAGAGAGGTCCAGGAAAGAGAGAGAGGGAGAGAATGAAAGAGAAAGATTGATTTGATAGGGAATTCTACCTATCATTCCGATCGTGTGAGTATATTGGGAGTAATGAATATAAACGTTACATTACTTCAGTGAGACACAATTACTCCAATGAGACTCCCATGGTTCAAGAGTAATTAAGGTTGAAATATTATACTAATTTCTTATTCTCAACAGCCAGAGGACCAATATTTATGGATTAATCCTTTTTCAATCATTACCATATAATGTTTTGCAATGATGACATCATTCATATCTCTGCAGAAAAATTAAAAATATTGAGTTTATATATAGAAATAATTTAAAAGAGTAAGGGAGGCTCAGCGCCTGTGGCTCAACGGGCTAAGGCGCCAGCCACATACACCTGAACTGGCAGGTTCGAATCCAGCCCAGGCCCGCCAAACAACAATGACGGCTGCAACCAAAAAATGGCCAGGCGTTGTGGTGGGCACCTGTAGTCCCAGCTACTTGGAAGGTGGAGGCAGGAGACTCGCTTGAGCCCAGGAATTGGAGGTTGCTATGAGCTGTGATGCCACAGAACTCTACCCAGGGTGACAGCTTGAGGCTCTGTCTCAAAAAAAAAAAGTAGGGGAATTCATAAAATTATTTCCAAAAAACTAAAAATGAAAAAACAAGTTGAAATCTTCAGAAAAAGTGTATCTATTTATGTGAATATATACCCCCACATCAAATTGACATTATTTGTTTTGATTATCAGTACATAGTCTAGTTAAATAAAGTACCATATAAGCTTTGGGAGTATTTGGGTTATTTTCATTTTTTTCATTATAATAAATAACAACATAATGGCCATTCTTGACCATATATTTTTTTAGGAAGCTAGTTGATTCTTGCTCAATAGAGGATTCCCAGAAATTATAGGCCAAATTCTACATACATTTGTTAGCTCTTCCTGTATGAGATTTTTTTTATTGTAAATGTTTTTTTTCTTATTGACTTCTACAAGCAGATTATAAAGGGATCTCTTATCAAACATGTTCCTATTGAGTGCCATCATTGGAAAAATATTAAATCTTTTTGATTGTGAAAAACAAAGCCTTAGTTTGATAGAATAAGTGGCTATAAATCTATTTTACAAAAGATTTACTTGGGCGGTGCCTGTGGCACAAAGGAGTAAGGCACCAGCCCCATATGCCAGAGGTGGTGGGTTCAAACTCAGCCTGGGCCAAAAACTGCAAAAAAAAAAAGGTTAATTGCATTCAGCAAAAGAAGGGAAAAATAAATTAGGCTAAAGCAAAAAATCCATCTCCATCTATGGAAACATGGGGACTAATTAACTGCCGTGGAATGTCTCCTACACAAGCCTGCCTGGTCAGTGTCACTAGTTCTTCAAGATAGGAAGTTTAAAACAAATCCCCCCGGCACTTAGTGCGAGGTTTCTAAAACCTTCTCAACACATTTATCATTTTTGTTTTATTTCTCTGAGATGAAAATTGCTACAGAAAATGGGAAGATCAACACCTGCTTCCTAGCTACAATCAAAAAATCAGAGATAAGAAATACCTACTCAAAAGGAAAGAGCTAATCATGCTTTCCAGCTCCAAAGCTGTCCACAACTCCCTCCTGCCTGTCACATGAAAACCAAGCTGGATGTTGACCATTCGAGCCTTCAGCTTCCCGCCTGCCATTGCCCCACTGCACTCCTGTTCTCCATCATTCTCCCATCCACCAGGACGCTGCCCTGCTAGGGGCAAAGTCACTGCATTTTTCTACCTCTGCTCATCAAGAACTCCGTCCTGGGGTCCTTCTGCCTCTCCTTCCTCTCCCCTAAACTCCCACAAACTTCACTCTAATAAAGGATTTGGGGCCTCATTTATAAAATATCTTGAGTGATTTCTTCAAGTAGCAAGTCATTATTCTTTCATCAAATATGGATTGAGCATTCTCACCTAAGACCTTTATAAGAACAGTTCTAAAATATACAGTTCACCCTTGAACAGCATGAGTTTGAACTGCACTGTTTCACTTATGTGAGATTGTCTTCTGCCTCTGCTGCCCCTGAGACAAGACCAACCTCTCCTCTTCCTCTTCTTCTCCTCCTCCTCAGCCTACTCAACATGAAGATAATGAGGACAAAGAAAACTTGGTGATAGGGGGCACCTGTGGCTCAAGGCGTAAGGGGCCAGCCCCATATGCTGGAGGTGGTGGGTTCAAACCCGGCCCCAGCCAAAAACTGCAAAAAAAAAAAACTTTGTGATGATCCACTTCCATTTAAAGAATAGAAAATGTATTTTCTCTTCCTTGTGATTTTTGTAATGATATATTCTTTTCTCTAGCTTACTTTATTCTAAGAATACAGTATATAATACATATATCATACAAATATACAAGCATAGCAACTGTTTATGTTATTGGTGAGGTTTTCAGTCAAACAGTTATTAGTAATTAAGTTTGGGGGGAGTCAAAAGTTATACATGGATTTATGACTGCATAAAGGGTTGACCCCCTAACCCCCATATTGTTCAAAAGTCACCTGTACGTGTGTATGGATGGATGGATAGACAGACAGACAGATAGTTATGCTTATCAGTCCTATACATAATAACTAAAAACTTGAAACAATCCAAATAAGAATGAACAAATAAATTGTAATATGTATATAGAATGAAATGTTTAACAGTACTGGGAATAAACAAACAAACATAATATAGGGCATATGTACAATTCTATCCATACAAAGTTTGGAGCCTGCAACACTAATCTCTGGGGTTAGAGATCAAGTTAATAGCTACCTTAACTCACAGGATGAAAGAAGGAGCAGGGGCTGGAGCGAGGTACTATGGAGGCTTCTGGAAGAATAGCAGTTCTGCTTCTTGGTCTGTGTACTGGTTACAGGATGTTTCCCTTTGTATTATAAAATTCATCAAGCTAAACATTTATGATTTTTGTACTTTTTGTGTATGTTAAACTCCAACAAGATGTCAACTTTAAAAATGCAGTGAATGGAAGAAAAAGTATCCAAGTACTCAGACCTACCATAAAACTAATTTATAAGCACCCACACTTCCATATGAAAGCTATAACCCAATTATAACCCAAGATGAAGGGGAAAGAGGAAAAGGAGGAGAGGGGAGGGGAGAGGATGTGTGGAGGGAGGGTAATTGGTGGGACCACACCTATGGTACATTTTACAAGGATAAATGTTAAATCTACTAAGGGTAGAATATAAATATCTTAACACAATAACTGAGAAAATGCAGTGAAGGCTATGTTAACCAGTTTGATGAAAGTATTCCAAATTGTATATAAAACCAGCACATTGTACCCCATAATTGCATTAATGCACACAGCTATGATTTAATAAAAAAATAAAAACACAAAACAAAAAAAAAAAGAAATCCCTACTCAAAAGGGAAATGATTTATATTTGGAATTATTTGGCATAGTCTCTAGAGCTTAGTTCCCTAAATTCTAGCTGCCTCAGAAGAATCTTATTGCACATGGTAATACAAAGCAACTGTCACTAAAACTATAGGAAATGATCCTTCTGAGACCAACTCCAATACTTAAATAAGGGATATTGTGGATTTATAAGAGAAGTATCTACAATTTTCTCAAATGCCTCTATCTAATTCTTTACGTAAATATCATACCACAATGGTTCTTGTACCTTTTCAGTTATATTTCAGCAGAAAACAACAAAAAACTTAAGACACTAAAATTGACCCTGTTTTCTTACTGTATTCCATGGAATAATCTAATAAACTTTTCAGCAATAATTATTTCTTCACTAATATGGGAGGCTTAAGAACAAATGATAATAGGGGAATATGTCTTTTGTAGCAATTTTATAAAATGCTATCAGAATTTCATTCAATGAAAATAGTTTTGAATGCCTAAATTCAAATATTTAATTATGAAATGCTATTATGAAATTCATGCCATTAATTAAGGGATTCAAAAATAAGGAAAAACCTGTCCCTTTGAAAAGTTCACAGCAGTCTATAAAGAGAGGGACAGGAGGCTGCTGCAAACTTCTGACGCAGATTGATGGTGCTCAGACCAAGACAGACAGAAAATGGAGAGGGTGCAGGGGGAAGAATTAGACTAGTAACCACTGCTAAGATATATTTGAGAGAATTTGGTACAGTCTAGGGTAAAAGGCAAAAGTTGAATCTAAGTTTTCTAGCTTGACACAATAAATAGTAAGTCATATTTTTAAATATGAAAGCAAGAATGTAAGAGAGCAGCATGTCGGAGGGCAAGAAGGATGTAGTGAACGTGAGGACTGCTACACAGTTTGCACTTCGTCTCTTCCCCACTGGAGAGCAACCAAACAATGTAGGGAGATTGATCGCATTCATGTCCAGAGGTAGACTGGCTAACCAGGCTAATGGCTTCAGGGGCGGCAAGCCTAGGCCCAATGACCAGGCCATTCTTTCCTTTATCCAGAAATGTATTTAGAATGGGCGTGTGACCCTCTCTATGTCAGCAACACATGGAAGGTTTGTTGGAGAAGGAGATACATAAGACAGAATCTTCCAAGCCACAGTGAAAGAATTTCATAAAGACACTTTCCTCCATGAAGTAACAAAAGCATCTACTCTGACAGCCATCCTACATGCAAGTTGAAACCAGATGAAATAACCAAAAAATGGACCCAGAGACTTGATTGAACTATATCTGACTCTATGCAATTTCTGAATTTTGTAGTTATATGAGTTATTTTGAGTTGATTTGTTTGCTACTTGCCAAAAATATTCTAATTAATTCAAAAGTCAGTTTTGTTTTGTTTTGTTTTTGTACAGACAGAGTCTCACTTTATCACGCTGGGTAGAGTACAACCTCTGGCTCCTGGGCTTAGGTGATTCTCTTGCCTCAGCCTCCTGAGTAGCTGGGACTACAGGAGCCCACCACAACACCCGGCTATTTTTTTTTTTTTTAATGTTTTGCAGCTCTGCTGAGGCTGGGTTTGAACCTACCACCTTCGGGATATGGGGCCGGTGCCCTACTCGATAAGCCACAGGCGCCGCCTGACAAAAGTCAGTTTCATGTGAGACCTAATATTTGAAAGGCTTTTAGGATACATGGATCTAGCTATGACATAAGCAACTGGGGATAGAGGTCTGTAACTGAAGGAAATACCCAGAGTGTGTGATACAGATTGTGTGATTTGCAAAGTATAAATAGAAATACAAAAAGCACTACATACAAAAAAATACAGTTTCTATGCACTTCTTAGTACACTTATGAGAAATTATTCAAATTAAGATTTATTGTATATTTTATACTTTGTAAAGGCTTAATATCATTAAAATTAGGTTTTGAGGGTGAATTATAAAATAATACTTATATATTTCTGATATTTTGGTATATAATAATAGATATATTAGAGTCTATTACATATATGAGGTCATCTCTGATACGTTAAAACACAAAATATGCGTATATATTCTTTATTTGTTTGAAGTAGGAGGTATTTAATTATCTTTTTTGTAAGTTGCTAATCTATAGTTTCTAAAACATCATAGTTGAAGATATTATAAAATTAAAGTATGCAGTAGGATGACAAAAAATATTATATTTCAAAGCTTTGTGCCACAGATAATAAATCTATCTACAATCAAAAATCATGTTAGTTATTCCCATGGCTTGAATGTCCCCTCCAAAACTCATGTTGTCACCTAATCCCCTGTGTGGCACTATGGAGAGGTGAGGCCTGTAGGCAGTGGTTAGATCATGAGGGGTTGCCCGCATAAGTGGAATAATTCATTCCTACAGATTAGTGTAATTATTGAGTTAATGGATTAACAAGTTTTATGGGAGGGGAACTGGTAGCTTTAGTAAGAAAGCCGTCTGAGTCAGCACAGAGCCCACCTCACCCCTTCACTGTGTGACCCGTGTGCCACCTACAGACACAGCGGAGTCCCCACAGGCACGGAGGCTTCACAGACAGACCCCTTCAAACCTAGATTTCCCAGCTTCCAAAACTCTGAAACAATTTCTCTTTCGTTATGCATTGCAGGCAATCTGTTATAAACAACAGCAAATGGACTCAGTTATGTAATTTAAGAAATAAGCAAGTTCTCTGTAATTACCATTGAGAACATCAGTTAGGAGTCCGGTCAATATTGTGTAATTTTCCACTAAAAGAATATTTTCTTTACTAAAAAGTCTGCGCTTTCTTTAGTACTTATTAGAACTATTAGATAACAAAAGTAACATTTCATTTTAGCAGATTTAAGGTAATTTTGCTCTTTTCAAAGCAGGTCTCCTAACGTCAATTCCATCATGTTGTTTTCCTCTGTAAGAATCGATAACGGCTTCTCATCACTGATGGACGGACGGCGACATTCCTCAGACTTTCCTCCCGTCTGAACAATCCAGCTGAGCGTCCCCAGCATTTCTCCTCCCGCTTTCTCTCTGTTACTTTCTCCTACTATTCTCACATACTCCCCTTTGCACACACGTACACATATACGCGCGGTTCTGTGCCTCTGCAACGTCCTCTTCCCTCACTAAAAGCCTATCTATCATTTCATATCTAGTTAAGGTTCTACCCATATTTTATAACATCTTTAAGATCATTTCTATCCCCTGGGCTGCTTTTAATGTTAGTAGTGTGTACCAGACACTTTAGACTCTGCTTATATATATCCTAGTCTTGATCAGCTTCAGTTTTATACGCGTTATTTCCTTGAAACTGCATTATGTGCTTAAGCAATATTTCACAGCCCTTATTACAGTGTTGCAACTATGGGAATAATAATGTTAATTTTTTTATTTTAATAAGCAGCCACAGATATTCAAGAGATAATGAAGTGATGATAAATATGTCTTTAATCATATGATCAGAAATTTTAGACTTTCAAAGATTTGAGATAAAGTTCCTATTCTTATAAGAATTTTAAATGCGATTGTGGTGCCATTTATGTGGAATGAGAGAGAAAAAAAGAAATAGATAACCAGAGTGATTTGTAACTATCCTTCAAAAGTTTTTAAAGAGAGGAATAATAGTGAAAAAGTAAAAAAGAAAACAATGTTAAAGGTGGAAAGAGGATATGTTTGGGGTTTTCATCATCAAATTGAAAAATGAAAATAAACTTCTGTTGAGATTTCTGGGTTGTTTTAATGGTTCTTAGATAATTGTCAGTATGCCTCTCATGGGAAAATATCTTTTATATATCGTGAAACGTGTAAAATATCACCATAAAATAATACACATCTGAAGTATCTTCTAAGTTTATTTCTGAATAGAACTTTAGTAGTTATTCAATGAAATGTATAATGTTTCAAATTTATGTAGAACAACACATTTCCTATTAAACCTCTATTATTTTCTTTTTTTGATGTCTTGGTGACATCAAAAGTACAACTTACACTACAATGTGGTACATTTATATTTTATTCAAGTACAATAATGTTAATTACCTTGGCATTATTATTTTCAACCTTAGTGCTCAAATTTATATCTATACAGACTCAGAAAATTCAGAAACAAAGGGTTTCTCTACAAAAGAGTATAGGGTTATATATACTACTATATCATTTATCAAATGAGAAAACCATCTTACGATAAATTTTCCTCCAAGGTCACAGTACTGGTTACATCATCTGGATTAGAATCTAGGTCTCCTGATAAATTGAATCGCTTATTTTCCTAATTATATACTTGGCTTACTGAAAGAAATACTTAAT
Source organism: Perodicticus potto (assembly GCA_963574655.1). NCBI lineage: Eukaryota > Metazoa > Chordata > Mammalia > Primates > Lorisidae > Perodicticus > Perodicticus potto. Next base: position 17,526 of record CAUYRH010003003.1, read on the forward strand.
TGTGTTTTTTTAAGGAGAGTATTTTGGGGAAAGTATGAGCGATGAAATTACTATACGATTTCAAATTATCCTTTCTGTTCAATGAGGATGGGATTAAAAATTCCTTTACTTGTTTATTATCCTTACCTCTGAAAGGATTCAAGATACTCTACATGTTTAAATATGACACCTAATAGGCATATATGCCTCACATATTGCTTTCATAAATAAGGCAGTATTTATTTAAAAAGGGATTCTCATAGGATCTGAGATTTAGTAATTTTTTTCACCTAAATTAGACCAGTTCTTATCACCAGGAAAATAAAATAATAATAATAATAATAATAATAATAATAATAATAGGATAAGCTCTCAGCTTACATGGAAAAGAAAGATAATTGATACTTTGAGAAATATAAAATCATCCACAGACTATGTGGAGAAACGTATCCATATTTTATTTATTTATTTATTTTTGCAGTTTTTGGCTGGGGCTGGGTTTGAACCCACCACCTCTGGCATGTGGGGCCGGCACCCTACTCCTTTGAGCCACAGGTGCTACCCACAGTATCCATATTTATGTCTATTCTCAATTTGAACCTATTGTTTTCTCTTAGGTCAAGAAATTACTGGAGCTGGCAGGCAAATGGGTTCATATGAAAGCATGGTCCTGGTGAGGAAAATTAAAAATGGGACAGAATCTGAGAAGTTCTTGGCTTGGGTTGTGGGTAAGGATCCTCTGATCCCCAAGAAGGAAATGTAGAATTATCAGCCAGCTTAGTTTTCTTGCGTCATGAAGACCTGAGCAGGAATTAAAGGGCTAGATTAATTACTTTCCCCTCATATGTTCAAGAAAATATAAATAGAATTTGTAGTAAAAATCAGTCTTCCCTTGGATCAACTGGATATATGATGTCCCTCATACCTAAAGGTGGAGATAGACACTTGTGCTTTTTGCCACACTATACCATGGATTCAAAGTAGCAGAATCATAGTGAGCAGAACATGCATAATTCTATATTTAAAAGCCCAGTAGTCTCAGAAAGGACGAGCAGAATAACCTGAACAAAATTCTACTGAAATAGAGACATCAGAGAAGACCGAATTCTTTATACAAAAACAATTAAATCCTCCTTCTGTAAACATCCTTCTTTAAGATCTATTATAGATAGATGTGATAAGAAGAATAAAGAATACAAAGAAGTCAAATCAGGTAGTCTACAACCTAAATTTACTATATATATAGAAAACTTAGTCACTTGAACATAGGTTATTATATAGAATATATGGAAACATCATGGTAAATTATAAAGCTGCGCATAACTTTTAAAACCCTCAAAAGGCTGAGATTTTATGACAACTTTCTTTGGTCATCATGTATTTCATTCAAAATTAAAATTAAATGCCTATAAAATACTGAAGATAATTATAGAAATTTATATAAAATTATTAGATAACATTATTTCTGCTTCATTGATATTTAATTTCTTGGATAGGATGATGTCATTGTAGTTATTTATGAGATTGACTTTGTTTTTTGAGAGATGCCTGCAGAAAGATTTGGGGATAAAATGCACTGATATCTGCAACATAATTGCAGATAATTTCGCAAAAAAAATTAAATAAATACCCAAAGGGGGGATAGAGGAAGTGAGAGAGGTGGAGAGAAAGGGAAGGGAACTTAGTGCTGACATATGAGAATGATCTGTGAGTCTGGATAAAGGATTTAAACGTGTTACACTATTCTTTTAAATTTTCTGTGGGTGTGAAGCTTGTGGTAGAGAGTTAGGAGAGAAATGAAATTGAACAATAAAAAGTTGAATAAATACATTTTCACTCTGAAAATTAAGAAAGATATTCATTGGATCTTTTGGATCAGAAAGAACAAAACCGAGAAATTATATTCTCTAGTAAACAATTTATACAAATATTTATGGATATGCCGAAAGCTGTGATCAGAAGAAAATGTAGAAATAAAATAATTAAGTGCTTACTTTAAGAAATTACAAGAAAGAACAGAATAAGCTATTTGGAAGTAATAGATTCAAAATAGAGAACATTTTAATTTAATGAAATAGAAAAGATAATAAGGCCAATATTGTATGTGATGACATTTCCACGGGAGAGATCCATTAGCACTAAATTGTACCGAGACATTTAATTCATGAAGTCTTCCATCCTGGTTGTAGCCTGTTGTTTCTATATTTTGAATATATTTTGATTTTTCATATATCCTCTCTGGCTTAGTACGTGAAAGGATGAGTAAAAAAGCAAAAGAAAACATCATCTGGGGAATTGCTATGTTTCTTTTTCTTTTTTAATTTCAGATTAATATGAGGGTAACAATTAAGTTATAATGTTTACATTTGTTAGGTAAAGGTGGCTGGGTTTCTAATTTTAGCTCTTCAACTAAACTTTTGGGTAGAGGGCAAACAACCTGTCCTTCTTGGACCATGTTGTCTTCTTTGCTAAATAGGCATGGGGTTGACTTGATCATTGGGGTCCTTTCATGGCAGAAATGCATGAATCTAAGTATTCTAAGTAAGTCGTAATAATCAAAAAGCTAACATTTCCTGACTATTCATGATTGCCAGACAATGAACTAAACACTGCACATGTGTAACCTTGTTTAATGTTCACTACAAACTCAAGAGTCGGTGCTGGTATCTTCCTGACTTCACAACAGTACTATAAACAACACGTGTTCGGGTTATGATTATTCACAGTATAATTACTCTTCAGTTTCATCTGGCCCCTGCCCATCAGAGTTGGCAGTCACCAGGCTCCCATATATTAAACATATCATTTCCCATGTCTACCTTAGCTTAATGATTAAGTGGGTAGGCTCTGAAGGCAGCCAGCTTGCAAATTAAATTCCAGTTTCAATATAGACTAGCTATATGACCTTGAGCAAGTGATTTGCCCTCACAGTTCCTCAATTTTCTCAACAATAGAGAACAGCTTCACAAAATGTTAGGATCACATAAGATGGGTACACTTCAAAGACACAGCACAGTGCCCAGTACGTTGAGCGTGGACATTAAATGTTAGATACCATCATTATGACAGGGGACATTACTTACTGTATAGCTTCAAGTGGTTTTCAGAAAACTGAGCGTGTTCCAAGACAGATTAAAAAAAAAAAAAAAACTGCAAGCAGAGATGGAAAAGTGGAAACTGAAAGCAGCAATATTAATCAACTAAGTAGAAGGCAGCCTAAATTCAATTACATCCCTAAGCAAAGGGCCTGCTTAGTATTAAGCATAAGCTTAACAAGCATTTGTCAAATAAGTGAATTTAAGTGAATTTAACAATCATTGCTTAAGCACTTTGCAATAGAGATTTAGAAGATCGATATTATTTCATTCATTTAAAAAATAATAGCTTTAAGATATGGAACGTGGAGTGTTTAAAGATCGTTCCATACGATCCATACGATACAGTGAGTGCATCTGACCGAATCTCCTACCACAGCAAAGGAAGATCAGACAGAAGGAATATTATCAAAGAAAGAGACATCACTGATACATTGGGAGCATTTAACATGGCCTGGTTTGTCCTGGGATTATAAACTGTTTCAACCTAAAGGTAAGTCCTAGTTTGCTTTTGAGCTTTCTGCTTTCTATGATGGAAACATTAGCCTTGGGGGGCTTATCTGTAGTCTTCCTTCCTATATCATCAAATAATAATTAATGAAAAAATCCTTAAAGCATAAGAAATGGTCAATTCATTTTACATCCATTATCAAAAAAGTAATTAGCCAGAAAGTCACAAGCCCTGGCTAAAACCTGGATTTTATATATATCGTTTTCCCCCAAAAGAGAAGTTAATAGGAAGTCAAGGAACAATGACTCTCTGGATAACTGACCACAGAGTCTGAGGAGAAGGGCACAGAGTTTGTTAAAGGAACAACTACTTTATCCTTGCTTTCTACATCTCCATTAGTGCCATGTCTATAGTTATTTAGGAATCGAAAATATAGATGCAAATAGAATAGAATTTCTATAGAAACATTTCTAGAAATTCTATTTCTATAGAATAGAATATAGTTTGTTGTTTAAAAGAACCAGTTATACAAATACATGTACCCAAAACTGGGAGAATAAATAATCATTCTTAATACTTTATAACATTCTTTCTCCAGCCTGAGGCTTACATTTCAGGGTACCCCATGGTAAAATAATTTGCAAAAGCAAGTTAAGACCCTATGGAAAGTAGCGTTATAGAAATAAAATACAAAACAAATTTCAACTTAGTCAATACTTTCAAGGAAGGAAAAAATATGAGCAAAAGACAGACATAATATTTAGGGAGTGGTTTAGCTAAGCAAGAGGAAAACAGAAAGAGAGGGAAATTACTGTGTATGATAAATGAATAGGCACCTGCCACGTGGGCCTGTCAGTACGCTGTGGACTATGGGACAGCAGGCTCAAGGTAAGGGACGGGGGCTAGAGACAGTGAACTAGAGATGACCAGTTCAGAGTTTGACCCTGTTGAGGGAATGATAGAAGCTCAATTAGAATCCCATTTATTATTCTTTTCAAAATTATCTACTCTTTGATAATAAAATCCCTAGCTATAAACTCCAAATATTCACTAAAATCCTCCTAAAACAATCAACCACTTTACATGAGTGGTGTTTTATAAGGTATTAATATTGGATACATTGGGTCAGAAAGAAGGGAACCTTCATAACAGATGAAATACAGAATTGGTGGAAAGAAGAAATCACCACCAGGAGTGAGATGTGAACATTCCATTCACAAGTCCACAGAGAAACTGAAGAGTGCTGTACTTACTCAAATAAATTTGGTTTTTGCAGAAGGGGGAGGATAACCCTAGCTACCAGCACCTCAATTCCTCAAATTCTTCTTTCTCTTAAAGAATAAACTGGAATAAGTTTTGCTTTGTCAAACAATATGTGCACAGCCCTCCAGCCAAACATTAAATGAAGTTTTCTTAATTACTTAGCTAAACAAAATAGTCTCCCTAAATTATCAAGTTGATGTCTAACTCATATATACTTGTGAAATTTCCATAAATTTGAAAACACAACCAGAATAGATCGGAAACCTACTACTCTGCATCCAGAGAATATGAGATTAGTTAGAAGTTATCTCGTGGTGCAGTTTGTAGACTAGATATATAAAATTCATTCATTCCTTCCTTCATTGAGGCAGAGTTTCATTTTTCCTCCCAGGCTGAAGTACAGTGACATAATCATTGCTCCCTATGGCCTTGAAATCCCGGCCTCAAGCTATCTATCCCCCTGCTTCAGCTTCCTCAGTAGCTAAGACTATAAGTATGTACCACCGCGTCAAAATTTTCTATATGAAAGCATTTTGTATTTCTAGGTTGGGTGCAGTGGCTAACACCTATAACCCCAACTTTGGAAGGCTTTTAAGCAAGAGAATTGTTTTAGGCCAAAAGTTCATAGCTGCAGGAAGCTATGATAATGACACTGCACTCTAGCCTGGGGGTGGGGGGCAAAGCAAGACCCCATCCCTAAAAAGAAAAGAATTATGATCTAAGTTTTATAATAGACGAGATTGCCTTAAATTTCTTGAGTTTTTGTTCAATCATTTGCATGAAGAATAAGACCACTTATTTTCTTCCACTAAGGATTTTGAAAATCACTAGATAAGTGGGCAAAATTGGTAAACTTTTAACCAATACACCAATAAAATATTTATGGTTATACTTCTTTCAATACTTTGTTCTTATTCAAATCTTGCTTTCTTTGGCCCCTTTTCCCCATGTTCCCTTAAATTTTGCCTAGACCATTATTAACTTGGGACCTTTCTTTTTTTTTTTAATTCTATTGCTTTTGAAATCTTTTGTCTTTACCTTACGTAAGGGAGAATCAAGCATCACTAGTAAGGTAGGGTTAATCTTTGATATTCTTAAATTACTGAGAAAAAAAGAGTTTTTATAAGGCTTGATAATTTCAAGAACATTGAGCATTTGTTAACAACCTAAGAGGGATTCAAACCCAAAACTATATGACAGTCTATCCTGTGTCCTTTTGTACTTTTCAAATGTTCTATTCCCAAGACCCCAAAATCAAGCAACTGTCACCAGCATTAGTAGATGTGAACAATGTCTTGTGAATTTGTAAATGCAGCTGGAAATCCAGGGATAACACAGGATCTAAGGATCTGTGCTCTAGACACCTCACCTAAAGGCAGACCTTCTAGAATATTAACACTTTATAAATCAAAAACTTTCACATTGAAAAGGTTACAGTCCATTATAATAGATAACCTTAGTCAAATATGATAAAGATTAAATTGATTGACAAAAGTTGAAATACCAAGAGGACTATATAAAGGAAATCCAGGGATTGTTGAATACAGGGTTCAAGATGATAGTTTTCTCTACTGGAAAGAAGCAATAAATGGGATAAAGGGGACAGAGAGCTGAAGGTAGGATAGCCTGGAAAGTTTGGCTTTTGCATGACGGGTTTGCCAGTGTTTAATTAATTATTATAATAAAAGGAAGGAAGGAAGGGAAGGATGGAAGAATACAAGCCATGCATAGACCAATAAAAATTTGGTTTTGAACCAAAGATTGTGATTAATAAAATTATAGGAACCTGAGTCCCAAAGGTGGGTCAGGGGAAAGGTAGAGTCAGAATTCACCTTTGCTGTACAAAGGTAGGAGACTTAGTCTTACAGAATAGTTTTTTCCTTATTAGATGAATATGTAGTTTTCTTTCTAATGAAGATGACTACTAAATTAAACAGAATCACTAAAAAAGTTTTGGGAAAATACTTTGAAAATCTCTTTTTAAAGTAGGACTTCAGATGCAAGCATACATTTAGGAATTTTAGTTAACATCTGGGAAATTTCGCTTATATTTAAACAGAGCTGTGAACATCTCCCCAAGGCACCTACCATTCTATTTTAATTATGCCACTTTGAAAAAAAAAAAAACCCAAACTGTTTTAACATCTAACAAAGCACATATGATCTGAAAACACTTGTTCAACCACCTCCGCAATTTTAACAATAAGGCAATTATGAGATCATGGAGTTCTTAAAGCTAAATAGATGAGAATTAGTTCAGTAGCACAATTTTGGAAAACATTTATCCTTAGTGATATTTCCTTTTTCCATATAAAATATTTGCCATTCTGGAAGCTCTTTTTCAAATTTGCTTTATATAGATTCTCTATAGAAACCATTAGATGTCATAAAATAAAGCTAAGTTAAGTTATTATAGTGACACAAACCTACTCACATCAAGAAATTTATTTTTAACAATGGCATGCCACCCATTAAGGATGACTTTAAGTCAAGTTTTTGTGACAAATTGTCAGCCAAAAAAACAAATTACATGTTTTTTTGTGCATTTATAGCACATCAAAGACATCATTTAAATATGTTAATTTTAAGAAATAAGAAACATAGCTACTATTATGAATGAGTTCAAGTTTAAGTTCATAGTTACATTGTTCAAGTCACTTGGTTAAGCTGTATCAATTCTACATATAGAAAAGTCTTAAGAATTCAAGTATATGGTCACCAAAATGGTCTAATTACAATAGAGAAAGTCATTTGAAATTTATCATGGTAATTCTTAGGATACAGTAGTAATTCTTCAATATGAACTTGGTTGACTACTGAGTCATGCATCTCCAATCTGACAGGTAATTCAAGTAATTTTACATTTCTCTTGTAAAACAGACATAGACCTGAGGCCAACTCTATTGGAAAAAGAAATAAATATTAGCTTCATCAAGATACTCTGCTTTTCTACAATCTAACGACATAAGGAGAATAAGGCAAAGGCTTCAAAGGTCTTTCCCTTCATTCTTGAGTCTGGAAGGAGAAACTTAGATTTGTGATGTGGATCAGTGATGAATCAGAGACTTCATGGTATGGCCAAGGTGGAAATTCCTCTTTTCTTTATGACTCATTTGTATGATCAACAAAGGGTAAATCCTAGGGGAAAGAAGGAGTGAGAATATGTTCTGCTCTAGACTTTATAGGTGAAGGTAAAAAGGCTTAAATATTCTTTTGGGTACATTCTAGACTGCCAAGGTAGAAAAACAGGTTTCGATTAAGGGCAGGAACTCTTGAAAGAACATATAGTTGCCTTTCCCACTATTCCCATTTCTTATCCTCCATATTAAAAGTATAACCGCGGGTGGCGCCTATGGCTCAGTGAGTAGGGTACCGACCCCATATACCGAGGGTGGCGGGTTCAAGCCCAGCCACGGCCGAACTGCAAAACAAAAAAATAGCCGGGCATTGTGGCGGGCGCCTGTAGTCCCAGCTACTCGGGAGGCTGAGGCAGAAGAATTGCCTAAGCCCATGAGTTGGAGGTTGCTGTGAGCTGTGTGACTCCATGGTACTCTACCGAGGGTTAATAAGTGAGACTCTGTCTCAAAATAAAATAAAATAAAATAAAAGTATAACCTCATCAGAAGTTAGATAGGATAAAGGACCCTATAAACTATGGTAGAGGTAAAAGAACCACACCCTTTTTAGACCATCCAGCTAGAGAAAAATAGTGGCTTAATGAATAGGAATTTTTTTTTGGTGTATTTTATTTTATTGAAATATATTTAAATATTCTTCAAAATACCCTGTCAATGCTTACGTAGAATGTCATTCATTTCATCACTTAGAACCATATATTTTAGTTCATGTACTTATTATTACATGCCATCCAGAAATTATACACCAGGCTAGTTGCTGAGCACTCAAGTGAACGAGGGCTTTCCACATTCACGTGGAGGTGTGAGTACATGTAGGTGATTGCAATTACTGAGAATGTGGGGCACAGTTGAAGAAGTATGGTGAACACACTGGAAGGCCCCTGCAAACCTGCAGAGACGGCTTCAGGAAAAGAGTTATCCAAGTCTGTGGCCCCTGATCCCCTCAATCCAGACGGGTCCTGGTCCAGTCTGTTAGAACCTGGGCAGCACAGATGGAAGTGAGAGGCAGCCAGGGAGGGAGTGAAGCGTCATCTGTATTTACAGCTGTTCCCTACTGCTCACATCACCACCTGAGCTCTGCCTGTCAGGTCAGCAGCGACATTAGATTCACAGAGAAGCAGGAGCCCTGCTATAACCTGCCTATGCAAGGGATCTAGGTTGTGTGCTCCTTATGAGAACCGAATGCCTGATGATCTGAGGTGGAACTAGAGCGGTGATGCTAGTGCTGAGGACCAGCTGCAAATACAGATTATTATTAGCAGAGACGCTGGACTGCACAAAGACCATAATAAACCAGTTGCTTGCAGATTCATATCAAAACCCTATCAATGAGTAACGAGTGGCAATTAAGCTGCATCTGTGGCAGGTTTTATAGAGGCAAGTGAGCATCTGACTTCAATTGTCAAGCTGCATCTGGTGACAGAAATCATAGTGGCAAGTGAGTGGGTGTGCTTCAATTGTACATCTGCATCTGGTGATAGACTTTAAGTCAGAATCTGACACTTATTTTAGCCCACATGTGGCCTGCCCACACAAGGACTAAAATATTTACTGCTTCCATCTGCACCTCTTTCCCACACTATGCACTTGTCTCAGTCACAGCTTTGGTAAGCCACAAGCCAACTCCAGCAAAAATGGGTAAAAATCTAACAACAATGGAGAGCTTCTTTGAAAAGGGGGAAGACCCAATTATGAGATCGTAGAAGACTCTTAGACTGCCAACAACATGAAAGCTGCAGTTAAAAGAAAATACCAAGCATACTAGCTAGATTCTGGGTACATTGCCAAAGGTGACTCATATTCTCCAAGCCCATTTTGAAGGATAGGTGGCAACTGGCTACCCAACAAAGCTAAGAAACTTCCAAACGTGTTTGCCTCATGATGATTAAGCATTCTGCATTAAATGACAAGACTTGGAAGTTTTCAACAGAAAAGGAAAAAAATTTAAAAAAACCAACATGAATAGGAAGAACAATAGCAGTCACTGAAGACCACTGCTTCCTCAAATGGGTGCGCACTGAGAGCACCCTTCTTTATGGCTGATCACATTGCTACTGCTAAGAAGCCCTTTACAGTTGGTGAAGAGCCCATCCTGCCTGCTGCTCAGGACATTTGCCATGCACTTTTAGGAAAGGCTGCAGTTCAAAAAACAGCACGTGTTCCTCTGTTGGCTAGGACCATAACTAGATGAACTGATGAAATAGTAGAGGATACTGAGGCTCCATCGTTAGAGAGCATTAAAGAGTCATTATGATGTGCAATCCAGCTTGATGAGTCGAACAGTGTTAACAACACTACAACAATGCCTGTTTTCATATAATATGTTTTTCTGGAGGATGTGCTTAAGGATGTATATATGTGCATTTTTATTGCCAACCAGCACCATAGTTGCGGTTGTGAAATTATTCAAGTTTTGAATAACAACAGACCAGGAAAATGGAACTGGTCATTTTGTGTCAGCATGTGGACAGAGTGGCTGCCGTGACGAGATGGCTTTCTGGTTTCACTACTCGGGTCAAGGTGGTCGCTTCTGAATGGGAGTCTACACACTATGTTATCCACAGAGAAATGTTGGGAGCCTGAAAAATGTTACCAGAACTAGAAATTTTGCAGGCTGTGATTAAAATCATCAGGCACATTAACGTATGTCCCTTAACTCACATCTTTTCTCACAGCTCTATGAAGAGACGGATGCAGAGCACACGTCTTCTCTTGTACACAGAGGTGAGAAGACTTTCCAAAGCAGCGGTTCTCAACTCGTGGTCATGACCCCTTTGGGGGTCTAACGACCTTTTCCCCTTTCCCAGGGGTCACCTAAGGTCATCAGAAAACACATATTTCCGATAGTCTTAGGAACCGAGACACCGCTCCTCGTGTGTGGGGGTCACCACAACATGAGAAAAGGGCCACGGCATTAAGAAGGTTGAGAACCACTGTAAAGGTTGACCACTGGCCACAAATTTTAAGTTATGAGAGCCACTCCAGAGATTTCTTTTAGAAAAACAGTTACTACTGGCAGCACATTTCACTGACACAGAATGGTCACAAAACTTGCTTCCTTGTGTGACAGATTCAACCTGTTCAATGAATTCAATCTGTCATTTTAGGAGAGAACAACAACTGTGTTCAAGATGGCAGATAAAGTGGCTATCTATATTCAAAGGCAAACTGGAATTATGGGGGCAATTCCTTCATATGAACATTGGGATTTTTGACGTCGTTCAAAAACTAGAGACTTTGAAAGAGATTGAGCCAAGGCCTTCTTTGTCCCAGGTGGTACGTGATCACCTATCTCAGCTTTCAAAAAGGTATGAGCATTATTTTCCAGTCACAAAAGACCTCCAAACTGGGACGGGATGGATCTGCAATCCATTTGTGAGTAAGCCAGGTGAATGGACTTTGTACTAGAAGAGGATCAACTGCTTGAGATTGCAGATAATGGTGGCCTTAAACTTTGTGAAGCAGAGGTTTCCGCAGCAACAGCAACTAAAATGAGATTACAGAATCAACTTGACATAAGCAACACATTTTGGTGTCACTGGTTTCCATCACCACCACATGGGACTTTCTAATTTTAGGAAAACAAGCTCAGGGCTCCCACTGATTCTGAGTTATGCTGAGTTGCATAATTATTTATTACAAAGTAATAATAATAGAAAGTATGCAATGAATCATTCCCAATCCATCCCACCCCCCAGGCCCTGTCTGTGGAAAAATTGTTCTCCATGAAATCAGTCTGTGGTACCAAAAAGGTTGGGGACTGCTGATTTAAGGGAAGACCTAAAGGTTGAGTAGGCATTATCCAGAAGTGAGGAAATGCAATAGACAATCAATCCAAATGGAATGAGACTTGGTAAATTAGAAAGTAGAGAAAAAGCCTGAACTTTTGAGACCAAGGTCTATTAACCTAAGCTATACCCCTGGATGAAATTACAGAATTCCCTTGGCTTGTTTCCTCACTTTCAAATAGCATTATTAGGAGAATGAAACAATATGACTTACAATGCACCAAATGCAACACCCAAAATTGTTAGGTAGTTCCTGCCTTAACTTTTCTCTCTTCACATTCCTCTTCTTCATGGCTTTTATCACATCTTAATTATTAGCATTTCCATAACTAAAGGGAAAGGAAGAAGCATTTTCTTTCTCCTTTCCTCTTTATTCCTCCCTCTACAATCAACCATAAGCCGTTGATATCTGAGTAGCAGCAATTATGTGTAATTGATTCACAGTTATGTTCACACTACCCCCCATCAGATATTATGGACCCTATTATGGGGTCTAGTCATATAGTAGGTTTTGAATGAATTAAGTAATAAATGGATAAATGAGATTTGTTACTCTATCTGCCCTCAAAACGGATTATTTTACCCATTCCCATTTTTTTTCCATTGAATAACTTCTGTGCTCTTCTATGATGGCTATTATATCCTCCTTTTAAATATAAATCTATAATTTAGCCTGAGGCTCTATTCTCCATAGAGACCCACGATAAAGGACTAGAGACAGTGAGTCAGCACTGTTTGCCTTTTTTTTTAATTATACACTAAGATTTCTCAACCTCTTCGTATTAACATTTAAGACAGATAATTCTATGTTTTGGAAGGGGTGTCCTGTAGATTATAGGCTGTTTAGCCGCATCCCTGGCCTCTATCCACTAGATGTCCCTATTACCTCATTCCAGGAGTGACAACTAAAAAATGTCTCCAAATGTATACAGCCAAATGTGCCCTGGGGCACCCTCTCACCCCCAAAGATAAATTACAGTTTCAAAATAGCTCGTATCATAGAGGAATCCATCCACTTCTTTTATTTTGAATAAAAAATAGTAGATAAATTCTGAAGCTGGAACATAGTACTAAAATTTAAGCTTACAGATATTTGATATTGCAACAATTACAAAAAATTTCCAGCGCAGGCAATTTTTACTTCCATTCACCAAACCAGGGCCACATTGACTGAGCTGCTGGGTTGCTGAAGTGAAAAGTCAGGTTATCTGACTTAGAGAACAGAAGCCCCGAGATCAAGAGGTGAGACAGGACTGAGATAAGATCATTTCGAGAGATAAGAAGCTGGAAGGGATGGAAAATTCCTGGCTTCGCAGTTTGCTCTGATCAGCTTAATACAGAAGAACAGCTTGAGCTCTCAGTCCATCTAGCATCACATGGTCTGGGGATCAAGAACCATCACTGACCACTGAGTTGATATTGATACGAAAATTATATTGGAAGTTTGAAACTATCTATATATTTTATGCTCAAAGAAAGAAAAGAAAGAAAGAAGAAAAATAAAAGCACTTAAATTTCTTAGAATTCTGAAAAGATGTCTATATGGTTTACTATTAGTATTTAAATAAAAATGTTACATGCTCTTTAAATATTAACTTACTTTTCAGAATTCAAAAATCATTTATTTCACCATTCCCATGGAGTACAATTCTAAGCAGTACCAGAATATATATTCAAATTGAAATTAGCATAAATAATCTTATATCCACCCGTTTTCTGTACTGGTTTGAGCCCCAAGTATACTTTACTTTAGCTTTCAATGCATTAGGGAAATTTAATTCCTTCCTTTGGGACTATGCGTTTGTGTTTGTGTGTGATAAACACTGTTTTACACACAGTGAGCAGTGAATATTATTACAATTTGCTTTTGGTAAATTTAGAATTTCTTTTTGACCAGAAGCTATTTAGTGTTGAGACAACTAAAGCCACCCAAGCATGCAAGTATTTCTGTTGATCTCTTAGCCCCAGGGAGTCACTTAGATCAATGTCGCTTTGAACTCTGCTGCTCACTTTTATTTTTTCTGGGGATGTTCAAAACTGATCTTTGTTTTACTTTAGAAAATAAAAGATTGTTATGAGTTCTAAACATAGTTTAAGTCATCAACAATACTTCCTTTAACTAGTTCCTATCTGTAGTCAAAAACTATTTTCCACTGTCACATTTGCGAACCCTGTGCTGTTTATAGTTGAAGAATAAGAATGTTTGGCAAATTGTCATTAGCCATTTTGGTAGGCTGGATGGAAATCAGTTGGGCAGTGAAGTGAAACTATATTCAATAGTGTTTTTTTTCTTTCTAACTTATTCTATATTGGAAAGTAAAATAAGTAGTAGGCATTGTAAAACTGACTAACGCTGCAGAATTTAGATATGTGAAGAAAAATGTAACAGGAACAAATAGCCACTTTGAGAACATTCGATTATCTGTTAGATTCACTAACACACCCACAATTTGATAGTCAACTCTTTTGACACTGGTCTGTACCATTAACTTATCTCACCACTGATGCATTTAAGATAAGTGCTTTGCCCATCATACTCCAGATACTTCCCACTTCCCTGGTTGTCTGCTGTTGAATCAAGATCATGCCCGAGCTTTGTAGTCCAGCTTTGGTTTGAGTACAATTTCAATAAGGCAGGTTATGTTACCTCTCTTCCTCAGTATCTATCTTTTGTGACTGGAACTACTTGCAGGGTTATTGTGAAAATAAAATGGGATGATAATGTATTTTAAAAAAAAAAATCAAACCTTGATTACAAAAGTAAATTTCAGATCCTTCAGTCAGCATTGAGGGCACAGAAGATGGCTGGAGGGATTCAAGTCCCTCCACATGGGTAGACTGGTGGTACTAATGTGCCAGCTCCTTTACCCGCCCCCCATATCTCCTCCGTAACCTTCCAGGGCTTTGCAGCGAGATCCCACGAGGGGCGATATGACTTGCGTTAGTCAATGGAATATTAGCAAAGGTGAGAAAGCAGAAACTTGAAATATGCCCAAGTGACTGGGCTTGCACACTCTTACACCTCTACTTTAACTACCGGGACACACTTAGGCCAGCTTGCTGGATAAATTGGGGAGCCCCCGGCACCCACCCAACTCCAGCACGATTTGACTAGTGTGATATGTTGCAAGGCCTTTAAAATCACTGGTATTGAAAGAATCTAGATGGACTAATATAAAGTGTGTCCAATGTTTATATTATACACATAGAGATGTAATATGTATTGTATTGCACACAGTTGACTGCTTGCCATTTCCCTCCTTTGCTATGCCCTTCTACAGCCTGCATTTCATCCACCACTCTCCCATCATGGTCCAGTCTCCTATTTTTTTCAACTGGATAGTCAGCAGAAAAGTCTAAAGCGGAACATTTTCCAGAGACGTGAGTAAGCACTGACTGAGCTGACACTGAGAGTCCCGTAAGAGGCTTTCTCACTTCTTCTACCTGTTCTCTTTATATATCATTGCTTTATATTGCTTTATATATCATTTATATGTAATTAATTCAGAGGTCCAAGGAGTAAAGCTCGTTTCATTCTGAGAAACGAATATTCATTCCCACTTTTCTATGATTGAGGAAAAAAACCCCACCAACATATTTTCCCCTTATAAAGGCCTTTAATTCAGAAGTTCTGGAGATAGATTTTATATTTGACCTCAAATAAGTAACTTTTCTGGAGAAAAGAATGAGATGTTCTTTACTGACATTTCAGATTTGATAAATCAGCTTTAAGCCCATTTTAAGGTTTATTTCAGCTGTTGAATTCTCCATTTGTGGACTAAATGCTTTTATGTTCCTGTTGTTAAGATGGGGGCCTTGTACACACAACACACCCCAAGAAGAACAGTCTCATCCTTAAAGGTGCTTACACTTTAAAAGATAATACATAGGAAAGATAGACTTCTAATAAGTTTACTTTTCCAGTTTCCATTGTTGCTACGAACATCTACACATAAATTCAGCATTACCTATTATTTGGTTGTCACTGACATTTCTTTATTCTAAGAGAAAAGTTAGAGATTTATTTATAATCAGAACAGGTTGTATGGGGAAAACAATCTCTAGAAACTGATATTCAAAGATTAGAGAAATAAGTTTGAGGAGGAGGTCAACCAGGAGAATAAGAAAGTATAGATGATGTTTGGCAATCATAGGATACCGAAAAATGTCTCAGATACTTCGGGGTTTTTCACTCTCAGCACAACCAGGTCTCTTAATATGAATTTTAAGACTAGACCAACTTGTACCAAAATCAGACAATCATATCTGCTATCTCATAAGTGCAGCCATCATCAACAATTCTAAAAATATTTTGGTGACACTCCTGCTTCACATATACGCTGACCTCTCAGCCAGCCTTTATTGCCAGCATTAAAATAAATATATTTATCATTCAGCCACACACTGTGAAATTTTCCCATCACTTGGTTTTCTCATTTTCCAGGGCAAACTTTTCAATACCCGAGGGGAAACGATTGAAGTAGAACTGTACCAAAGTGCATTTCCTGTGTGATGCAGCAGAAATAATGTTCAATGAAATTATTCTGTTAGTAGTGCCTGGGAAGCCAAGCTGAATACTCTGTACTTTCAGAGGGTATTTGACATTTGTTCTTTTCTTTCTTTCCTCCCTCTCCCAGTCCTGGCACCACCATTCTTTGTTTTATTCCTTAGTGCATAATTATTTTAAACATATACATTATCTAAAATTATTTGCTTAGACACAGTGAATGAAAGGATATTTAATAATCACAGCTGAGAATATAGCTGGTGCTATATCTAACTATTTGGTTGGTGAGGTTTATTTGCATCCCCCTTTGGGCCTCCCCTTCGTCCACCAAACACTGACTGTGGACTCCGTTCAGGGTACAATATAGCATTGTGTAGGGTAGAATGAAGGCTAAGATACAGACTTCAGTTTTTCTATCTTCATACCTTTATGTTCTTCCAAAATTCTCAAGTTTTTATCTACAGTTCTCTTCCTATTGCTTACATCAGGAAGGCAACATCAATTCTTTCAACTTCAGTGTGATATGTAAGCTAGAGCGTTGCACCTTCTCAGATTTTCTCTGTAAGGAAGCCTTTCCTGAAGGCTACAGTGGTGATCAGCACTTATTTCCCTTGCTTATAAACATTTCCTGCCACAGACTATGTAATGTGTCCTTGCCTCCTGAAACATATGGCTTAAGATCGGGGAATAAATGGCAGGTAGAAGCAGGAAGAGCCTTGAGAAAACTATCTATGGAAGCCTGATAGACTTCTGGGAAGCTGTCAGGAAAGCAAATAAAATGCTATTGGCATCTAGGGGAAAGAAGACACTTATAATGTAATGATGGAAAGTTTACCAAACTTGTTGCTTGTAGGAACATATACATTAAACAAAATATTCCTAAAAATTCAGTGTTAAAGCTAAGTGGAGTTCCAGACAGAGAGTTGAAAGTACTACATGCCTTCTTCTTGGCTGCTTATAATAAAGCATAAGAGGAAAGAAATAAAGTAAAGAAGTAAGTGTTAATCTATCGAAGTAGAAATTATTGCACTGATAAGGGCGGGACTAGAATATTCTATTTAGCCAACAAAATGCTCTCAACGTAGGAAAATGACTAAAGTGAGATAAAGCCCTTTGTTAATACCTAGAAAAAATATAAATTCTTTGTAGAACCTTTCACAAAGACAAAAGGTCCTTTAAGATTTTAAAGGCATGAATCACAGATATCCTCTATTGCATACTAGGGCTTGTAAAACGTCATGGCTCAGCAACATCACAGGGGGCCTTACACAGCAAAAGGGACTTTGCATATTTGATTAAGTTAAATATTTGAGAAGAGGTTATTTTGATTAGAGTGGACTCAAGAAAATCACAAGAGTCCTTATAAGAGAAAGAGAACTGAGGAGACTTAAAGTTAGAGAAGGAGACATGGAAATTAAAGCAGACTTTGGAGTGATATGGAGCCACAAGCCAAGGAATGTGGGTGAGGAAAAAGATTAGTCTCCAGACCCTCCAGAAAGAATGCAGCATGCTGAGCCATTCATTGCAAACTTATAACTTCCAGAACTGTAAGATAATGATTTTGCACTGTTTTTCACTGTTTTCAGATCACTTAATCAGTGGTGATTTGTTGCAACCACAATATAAAACTGATTTGGGCCCCAAGAAAGAGAAAGGCCTATCTCAGAGATTTGTGGGTATAGATGTTGTCTAATGTAGTAGGTTTCAATTTGATACCGTACAAAACCCACATCTAAAAAAGAAGGGTTCCAAGTTGAAAAGATCAGATCAGACAGATAAAATAAAAAAGCCGCCTTTGGATTTTGAGCTATTACTGACAGGAAACAGGCTGAAAAAGTTTCTAAATTATACATATATACACCATCCACTTTCCTATGAAAAAAGAATGATGCCCAAGGGATATAGCCAAGAGATATCAAAGGAAACTCTAGAGAGCAGGGTTAACCCCTAATCAGGGAACTGAGAATGTCCGCTCACCTGGTTAGCAGAACTGCCATCAACCAGGGACTCCTGCAGGTCTCCTGTTCTACCTACCTGAATTGGAATGTCTGCATTAGTTTTCATTTCTCTCTTTAATACATAGGCATTGAGATGAACAACTGTGATAGTTAAGGAATAAGGAATAGCTTTATTCACATGTGCATATGATATAAATAAAAGAACTTAGAACTTGAGCCTGAGACTATAGTTATTGGGAAAAAAAAAAAAGAGGTGGAGGAGTCCTGGAGAAGGGACTGTGTGTAGTTTGCCTATGGGAGGGATATGAATTGTGGAGAAAGGACAGACTGTGCCTGCATTTTCAAAATGGCTGCACCAATGTCTTCCATTGCAGAAGAAATTCTACAATGTGAGCTTGACAATTTTCCCACTGAAAAGAAGTCCCTGCTCTGTGAATCTGGGCAAAATTGAGACTCTTGCACCAGAAGAATAAGGAAAACTCCACCTTGTTTTCTGGAATGTTTGCTAGCACTCTGCCTTAACAAATAAGTTGCGTACAGCCCTGAGACTGCCATGCTTTGAGGAAGCTCCAATTCGCCCAGGTGGAGAGACCACATAGGTGAGGCCTGACACTACATGAACAGAGAGAGGTCTGGCCAGCCCCCAGATGCTCCAGCCATTCTCTGACTTGTGCCTACCTGGATGTTTCCAAGCACATCCAAAATTCCTGATCCATAAAACAACCAAAACAGTAACAATAACGAAAAACACGAGAGGTACAAATTAATATTTTTTTCTTCCATCACTAAGTTGCAAGAAAATTCTTTTTGCAACAACATTGAAATAAACAATCCCTTTTTCCATAGCTTCAAAACAAGAAAACACTAGTTTCATACATTGGTGGTGAGTTAATTCATCTCACACTTTACTTGTACTAGAAAACCTTCCCCGAATATCACAGGAGCACTCTTTGTCCCCTTCACCTTATTTAGTAAACTATGGAATTTTCCCTGGAGATTGTGTCTATTGTACTGGGTATGAAATTCTCAAGGAGAAGGGCCATTCAAGTTTATGTCTCTTGCAATGAAAAGCACAAAGAACATGTCCAGAATCATGCGTGACTTAAGAGGGTGCAAGACACATGAAAAATAAAAATATTACGGGTGTTAGCTAAGGGCATAGTGTTGTTTAGGCTAAGGCATTCCAGAGGGCCTGCTGGTCAAAGTCCAGTCCCTCCTATCCCAGTAGAGCTTGCTGGTTTAAACAGAATGCTTAGCCCCTGGCAGCTCAGGGCTAACATTCTGGACAACCTATTTAAGCAATGTCTAGGCCTCTCCACCCACCTCTACATCCTCCACCCACCAACCCCTGCACTACAAAAGCGCTACTAATCATCAGAAGGTAAAGGAGTGTTACTAAGATTACCATCCACTCAGCCATGCCAAAGTATAGATGGAAATCACCAGACTGAAGAAAAAATGTTAAAAGTTACACTCTTCTCTTTGTTTAAATTTAGAATAACATAACCTTCATGATTTTTTCCCTGTTTTTTCCTCTATTTCCTGACCAATGGTTGTTTAAGGTGACCATTGTGTTTCGTTCCCTTATTTCTTGTATCAGCTTTTCAACACATTTTGTGAAGCCTTCTGTGGGCAGCACTTGCTGGCCACTCATCACACTTGTAATAGTGGGTGCTTCTCCAAGCCCTCATTTGTTATTCCACCCAGGGTAACCGAGTCTCAGCTTTCTCTCATGCTGTCAGCCTTGGTCGCAGACGATTGTAGGGTCTGCTGGCCACCACAAAATACGATTCATAACACTTGTGTATGATCACTCATTTGGAAGGAGCAAGAAACAGCTGATCTTATAGTAAACCTTCTGGTCAGGGGGAAGGTTAGATTTTAAAGTTCCTATGGGACCAAGGTAGGACCTCTCAGTGAGACCAGCCCCGCATGTGGAGTATAGGCGTGTACTCAAGCCTGGAGGCCTTACTGATGGTATGCAGGGTAGAAGAAAAAATAGTTTCTCAAGAAAGACTGAACTTCTACCTCCTTAAAAGTATTCCTTAGGAGGTGGAAAAAAAATAGAGAAGGCTAAATGTTCTTTGGAAAAGTAGAGAGTTGAACTAATAGAGGAATGTAGAGAGGTTAATGTTTTTGAAATACCCTTTGGTACAGTCAGTCAGAGAACATGGAACATCTATCTTCTGGATTATCTGAAGAACAAATAAGATAGCTATGTCCTAGTACTCGCAGAGGTTTAGTTCTGATGCATAAAGGCAACAAAAAGTTTACAAAAAACTAAGATGAATCTAGAAAATAGCTAAGTGTTGAAAGAGATTACACCTGAGACAGGAGGGGACAACGGCCCAGCAAGCTGGCTCATTCGCTACGTGGTTGGAGAAGGCAGAGCCCTTCATTTCCTGCCTGCATGACAGCCAGTTCCTTCTCTTCTGCCCTAATGGAAGAGCCCATCTTTCTCCAGTTGTTCATCTCCTCATTCTTAAATATAGCAAGGCGTAGAAAGTATGGAACACAATTCTGGGACATGACAGAGACATATTGGAGACATGAAGGTGGAATACATATGCTTCCGAGAAAGACGCACTCTCATGATGAAGAGAGAGACTCTCATGAGGATAGCCCCAGTTTCCTTTTCTACTTCGGACGTTGCCCTGTGAGTTCAAGATGCACAGAGCACTGCGGCCCTAATGTGATGCGATGGGAAGCCACAGGACACCAGAGAGAAGCTGACCCCAGGTCCTGATTTCATTGAGCTAGAACCAAAGGTGAGATCACCGACTTTAGTACCTCCGTAGCTGTGATTTTCGACCGGGTGCTGCAGCACACTGATTTGCCATGAGAGGATCATGTGTGCTGCAAAATGTTTATAGATCATTAACCAAATTACTTTCAAAATAAATTCAAAGCAAAGTAAGTATATTCTTTTATTTATTTTTTTGATCAATATAATTTAAGTGTGCTGTGGAAGTTTAACTATAGGTTCAAGTGTGCCATGAGATAAAAAAGGTTGAAAAACACTGCTTTATAGTATGAGAAAAGCAAACCTTAGTTGTTTAACAGATTCTATATACCGGCAGTCAAAGGCATTTTAATAAATACAGAAGTGCTAGGGCACTGTATGAAGTGAAATAAACCAGGCACAGAAAGCCAAAAACCACATGATTTCACTCACACGTGAAAAGTTGGTCTTATAGAAGCAGAGAGCAGAAGGGTGGTTACCAGAGGCTGGGGGCAGGCGGAAGGTTGGAGGAATGTTGGCTAAAGTACACAAAATTTCAGTTAGACAAGGTTCAAGAGATCCATTGTACGACATGGTGATGGGAAGTAATTTATTCATGAAAACTGCTAACAGTGAATATGTGAAGTGTTCTCAGCATAAAAATTATAACCGTATGACTATGGGAGGTGATTAGGTCTAGTTGTTCTACAATATATGTATATTTCGAAATATCATATTATAAATGGTAAATAAATTTTATCTGTCAATAAAAATAAATGAATACAGAAGTTCTCCCTGAGGAGGTGCCCCGAAATTGAGATGGGAGGAGGGCAAACTCAGCAGTCACACACAGATTTGGGTGAAGAATACATGAGCCAAGAGAACCGCAAGTGCCAGGCCTCTGAGTTGGTGCTTTAGTGAGAATTCACTTGCGTGTGAGCTGGCCATTGATTTATTGCCTCTCGTCCCCAAATCCACAATTCTTCCCCTGTTCTGTGATAAAGGAACTAGATTTTACGTATTACTTTTTTGTCGAGTGACATTACGTTAAGCTGGCTACATCCATAGTGGCCACTGGAGGGACACAGGGCGAATGGGCCTCTCTTGCTGATCCTCTGGTGCTTCTCTCAGCAACTTCCTGACATGTCTGCGGGTGCATTTCTGGGTGGATATGTGTGGTCTCTGCAGGGACAGGCTCTTGGAGCGTGTGCAGTGTCTACAGTGACTACGGCCAGCAGCCCCTGGCACCTCCCTATGGGCAGTTTCCTCAAAAGCTTAGAGGGTGAGTTACCAGCACTCAGGTCCATGCCAGGAAGGCCAGCAAACTCCTCATCCGCCCAATCAGCCACGCGCACACCCTGTTCATGAGGCCTGGATCTCACCCTATCTTCCTTCTTGTTGCCATTTAATTGTTCACTTGAGCTTCACACAAGAACATCAGCGTAGGTGATTCTAAATTGTACTGATTTTGAGAGTATCTTTATATATAATGCAAGCCGTAAGCAGTAGAAAGTAAAAAAAAAAAAAAAAAAAAAAAAAATGGAAACGCCAGTTGATTTTTTTCCCCTCTATAAAAGTTTCATGGAAGCCAGTAACTTTGATTATATCTCATTCCTAAAGCCATGCCTTGCACGGCTAGGAAAGAGAGAAGTGTAGAAGGAAGCACACTCAGTGAACCAACAGCCTGCGGCCACTAGTTTACAAATCTTCCGCTCTGTCCTCCAGTATAACTCAGACTGACTGAATGAGGGGAATGAGATGAACTTAAGGAGTGTGCTGATGGGAATGAGATGAACTTGGTATGAAACTGGTATTAAACGTCCATTGCAGACTTTTGGATCAAAACAATAAATAACAAAACACTGCGTACAATGAAACTAATAAATACAATCAGGACATTTAAATTTTTTTTACCATAGGGATATCATTCTATGAGGACTGCAAGCAACGTGTCATATAAGTGACCTGCATATTTCTCTGAATATTTTCTCTCCTAAAAATATATCTGAGTTTATTTTCTTGATAGTGTTTTCATATTTACCTCATTATGTTTGAAGGCTGATACAGATCTATTCTATCATCAATTATATTTTGATGGTCAATTACAAGGAAACAGAATTGTCTTCATAAACTTTTAAACACAGTTCACTGGTTAAAGAACAGTTCATTTTATAGGTCAAGAAAAATTTAAATGTTTCAAGAATAGCATGCCTGGACGTTGTGCACATCAGCACAGAAAACTCGCTAAATATCAACTACATCAGACTGAAAGAGTTCAGAGCTTTTATGTCATAATATTTAAACTTTACCAATGCATTTGTACATTAATTCGGTTCTTTTTCACTAAGCAGGATTTAATGAGCTATGAATTTAGCTTAAAAGCTAAAACATTTACCTTGTAATTTTATTATTTCCATTTTCCACAGCTGAGCATGGAAACCAGAAATAGTCCTTTTTTTCTCCATTTTATTGGATAATATAAGTTGAGAGGAGACTAACATTTACTTTTAATTGCTTCCATTTATGCATTCTCTCATGTAATGAGCACTTATTGAAAGCCCACCCTGATTCAGGGAAATGTATTTTTGGTCAGATGTTATAAGTTCTGTGAAAAAAATAATCAGCTAAAAGAACACGTATTAAGGGAGGGAGTGAGGGAGGAAAAGGAAGGATACTTAAATAAATAGTGCCATGGGAGGCTTTCTCGTGGCAATCTTTGAACAGAGACACAAAGGAAAGGAGCAGTGCACATGTGCAGGAGAAAGTGGTAACAGATAGCAAGTGCGCAAAGCTCAGTGGCGCGCCTGCGTGTACCTGCTCGGCTGGGAACAGAAAGCAGTTCTGGAGGCCGAAGAACCAGAGAGCAGAAGCAGTCAAGGTCAAAGGCCTTGCATGGAAAACCAAATCATTCAGAGCACTGCGGACTCTCGTAATGATGTTGGCTTTTACTGAGATAAAAAGACATCGGAGTATTGGGTCCAGAACAGATGTGACATGCTATTACTATACTTTCTAAAGGATCCCACCATCTTCTGGGCAAACAGACTTTGATAAGGTGTATGGGGGGAGGGCAAGGTCAAGAGTGGAGGAACCTTACTGAGGTGTCTGTTATCACCAGGTGAAAAATAAAAGTGTCTTCTTCATGGAAATAGCAATGAAGAGGTTGAATGAACAATACTGGACATAATTTGCAGGTAATGCTAATAGCATTTACACAGGTATTAGTTGTATTATATAAGAAGGAAGAAGAGCCAGGGGTGACTCAAAGGGTTTAGTCTGAGAAAATAGATTCGGTACTGCTTATGTTGGGGAAACACGTATGGGTAGAGCTGAAAAGGGGCGTTGCTCATGGGTCTGGTTTGGGACACTATAAATTTGAAGTGTGTTTCAGAGGTGTTGAGTAGTCAGTGGGAAGGAAGAGTGTAAAGTTCAGGGGAATGTCTCAGGATAAACATTTGGAAATATCAGCTTATAGACTACATTTAGAGCTAGGAGACTAGATGAGTGACTGTGGTAGTGTTGATAATATCCTTCAGGTGTCACCAGTTCTGTTAAGGCCTTCTACATTTAATACTCAGGTTAATTTTTCAAGAAAAGAAAAAAAGCAACAGCTGCAAAAAGAGGTTTAGTAAGTTTCCATAGTCACATAACCTGTACGTGGAAGGTGGCATATTTGAAGTCTACCTTAAAGTAGAATCTATCCTTCCTATGCAGTATAAACATGCTGCATTCTTCTTTGAACCCACTGAATGTTCTCTCTTATCTGGTGGGAGAAAAGTCACTAGTAATTAGGTCTAAAAATCACTAGTCAGCCACTGCTGATTGTACTGCCTTCTGCTATCCTAACTCACAGAACTTTCCTCCAATTTTAGGAAATGTTAGCATCCTATCTTCCTATCTCTCTGTTATTCTCCAAACCTTGCCATCCTTGCTTAGAGATAATTACAAATAATTACCTATTGCTTTACTAGGGGAAGCTATCAGTAATCCAGATACAGATCTCCAGACAGGGGCAGCATTTTTGGAAATTTATTGTAGTGAATAGCAATTTAAAACAGACCTAAGTAAGGTCTTTGCATCGAACAGTATCAGTTCTGTCCTAGAGCTTATACTTTATCATTAAGGATCAGTGGTAACAAACCCATCTCGTAGTCCTTGCATCTTTTGTAAATACAAACACAAATATAGATGTATGCTATTTTAATACAAGCATTTATAAAAATCAGTTGCTACTTTGAAATTTTATTACTGCAACAAATCTATAAGCTTTCAAGATTCAAACAATTCTTGATACCTGCCACAAAAAGACTTGGTAATATAAAGTTATAAAAAACTGATCATAAGCTCTTGAAAATTTAATTTTACAGGAATAAATGAAAGTATTATTTAAAGATTGCTTTGGAATGACTCTCTGGATATAAATGTGATTTTAAATGCAAACTTGTTTTAAAAATATCTTATCTGAGCATTTTATCCTTTTGTACTTTACTAAAGAAAAGAAGGGAAATTATATATTATAAACAACCCTGTTCCATCTGGAGTACATAGCTCCTATTAACATATTATGCCTTGCCATTGTAACATGTTCTTAGTCAAAGTTCTCCAGTTGTCATATATTCTAAAGGACTATATGAGGAATATTTAGAAATATTCTAAAGGAAAAGCTGAATTCAAAAGAGAAGTTAAAAAAATAAGATTTATAAGTCACAAAAGCAATTTAATATAATACATTTTTGTCTTCATAAAATGAATCACTAAGTTCTAGTTATCTATACTTAAACATTTTATGTTAATATTGTAATAGCAGATTTGGTACAAAAACATAAAAAATGAGTTGTTTCCTCAACACAAAAATAATTTTTATATACTATTAATCCAGACAATAAGCCAGTGAGAAAAACATATGGAGCATGTTTGCCAGTTGCAGTTGTCTATCCAACAGCCTTTGAATTAAGATATCAGCACACCTGTCTCAAGGTGTTCCCAGACTTCCTCCCCGCAGATGAAGCCTCGTGGCAGTTTTGGCCAAGGAGATATAAATAAAAGTTGCTGAGTGGATTCCTCTGGTGTTTATTAAAAACAGAAAACAAAACAAACCCGAACAACAACAACAAAAAACCCATAGCTTGCACATGCTCTTGTATATTTTACCATTTTGTTCATGCTTTTCTTCCAGTTTGGAATGAAGATGTTAGCTGCAGAAGAGACAACTATCCTGTGACCTCATGACAAGGAAGATAATGACAAAGTGACAGGTTAAGGACGGCTGATTAACAATATGGTGGACTTTGTCCCTGATGGTACGATGGAGCCAGGCCATCCCAGCACTACATATTTCCAGACTTTTTAAATTTTTATTTGTTTTTATTTTTTAGAAACAGAGTTTAAACTTGTTGCTCAGGCAGGAGTGCAATGGCCTGATCATAGCTCACTGTAACCTTGAATGCATGAGCTCAAATGATGCTGCCACCTTCAGTTCTTGAGTAGCTGAGAATATAGTCTGGCACACCCATGCACAGCTAACTTTGAAAATATATATGTGTGTGTGTGTGTGTGTGTACAGATGGGAGTCTTACTCTGTTGCCTAGGCTGGTCTCACACTCTTTGCCCAAAGTGATCTTCCCACCTCTGCCTCCTAAAGTGTTGAGATTACAGGTGTTAGCCACTGTGCTGGGCCCAGACTTCTTTTTAAATGAGAGAAATAAGGTGTTTCATTTTTTGGTCATTTTTCTATCAGTTTGGTTTATTGCTTATAGCCACATACTCATAACTGACATAAACCACATTAAAAAGTCCCCAATTTTGCAACAGAATTAAGCAAGTTTATTTAAGTCATATTATGATTATTCATATCTTCTAGATGATACTTCCTTGAGGGCACATGCCATTTGCCTAGCTCTAGTGCAGAGTAGCTCTTTAGGAACTGATTGGAGGGTAATGTGATAAATGAACTAATGAATAATTTCTAATAAAAGAATGCCTAAGGGTTTCAGAAAAAAATGTTTCAAGGTCAGGGAAAGGAATTCTTTCTGATCTTAGTAATGAAAGACGTCCAATTTCTAAAAAATCTATACCTAGGAAATTTAAAAAGTCATATATAACCCATTCAATGGTTAGCAGCAACTGAATAAGAGTTAATAACCAAACTTCTTTTGTTGTTCTTTTTGATGAGAATTGGACATGCTTAAAAGTCACTGGGAAATAGCCAGTTAAGAGAAAAAAGGAAGTTTTTAAATATCACTGGGATCCTTCCCAATGACTTCTAAGCAGGATCAATGATGTCATTTAAATAACAGCAAAAGCAGCTCAGTTATTCAAATAGAACTGCTAAATACTGCCCTGTCCTTTTTTAGGCTATTCCTTTTATTTTTTAATATTTAACATAATCCTCCATCCCACTCTACTTAAAAGCTATTAGGGGTCATTATGAAATTTTTAGAAATACACAAAAGTCAAGAAATGTAAACTCTGGACGGATAGAAACAAATGAAACCCTCCCAGCAACACTGATAAGCTGAGCAAGTTGAAACTTACACCAATGAATTGGAGAGGATGCTGCGGCTACATCTCTTGGAAGTGAAATAATGGACCGTAACAGTCTGTCTCAAACTTTCGTAGTGACCTACAGATAACACCTATCATCTCTCCTCTGAATTTCTACCACAGCCTCCTGGCTGTTCTCTCTGCCTCTGTTACAGTTGGTTCACCAAATCCATTCTCCAGTCTGCCCCAGATTTTTGTGGAGAGCAATTGAGAACATGTGAACACCTCAGATTACAAACCTTTCCATGTTCCTTCACTATATACACCCCGAGACTAACATTCTTTAAAGGTTTTTCAAGGCCCTGTGTGAGCTTGCCCTTCACCAGCCTCATCTCCTCCGTGATTGCCCTTAGCCTTCTGAATTTTAATCAGGGTAACTCTTCAATTTCAGTTTATTTTGCTTGTTCTTAATATGCTCCCTCTTGTCACAGCTTCTTTTCCTGCTTGCTATACGTCCCCTTTTCTGCTAAACCAGCTTTCACTTATCCCTCATATCCCAGCTCAACATCATTGTTTTTCCATGAGATTTTTCACTGACTTCACTGATTTTCTTAAATTTTGTCTGTTCTCCCATTACATTCCATGCCTTTCATTCTAAGAGCAGTCTCAACTGTTATCATTTCATACATTCTTTGAAGGTAAGTTAAATAATTTATTATGCTATATATTCCTTTTTTCAGAGACAACGTTTGCTCTGTCTTTTAACCCCAGTGACAGCATAGTACCTGGTATATATATGGTAATAAATATTTGTTGAATAAAATTGTCTATGCTTTCCTCTGGTATCTTTTTAGATGTTTCTATAGTTCTAACTCAAAGGACAAAAAGGCAAAAATCTCCAAAAGATGTTTCAATCACTTTCTTGATCTCTAATCTTTTAACTTATTTTTTGTTCCGTATTTTCTTTGAAACTCTGCTGGGAAAAAGCAAAGCTGAGTATCCAGATACACAATGGGTTGAAATAACATATTTCTAAATTTTATTCAGGTAAAGAATATGACTCAGGAAGCTTTTGAGATTTTGGCTGCTTATAAGAGAATATTTTGATAAAAATAGAAATTTTCTTCAAAATTCAAGAAAAGAAATGAATACCAATAAATACTTGGCATTCTGCATGTTACAAGTAAAAGTAATAAAGAGTAAGAAAAAAAAATGTCAGTGGCAACAGTAGGAGGGAAGAATTGGAATTCTATCGGGGACTTCCAAATTGGGAGAAATGAAATGGAAGCATGGCACATATCCACCAGCCAAATGTCCTATATGAATATGAATAGCTCAATAGAGTGATATTTTTGCTATTATATAGAGTGGCTGTTTAATGTATTTCTAAAATGCATTTTTTAAATTGAAATAAATTTGTATGTATTTGTCACAGGCACCATGATGAAAAGTTGACCTCACAGAAGCGGAGAGGAGAATGGTGATGTCCAGAGACTGAGGTGATCAGTAGGGACAGGGGACTGGGGAGATGGCCAAAGAATACACAGTTACAGTTCGACAGAAGGAATAAGCTCAAGAGAGCTATTGTACAACATGGTAACCACAGGTAATGATGATATATTGTATTCTTCAGAAATGCTAAGGATGAGTGATATTTTGGGTTTTTTTTTTCCAAATTGTAAAATGAAGGACTAGTAGAACCTAAATTTCAATCTAATACTCATGGCATGAAGTTCCCCCAAATCTCATTGATTTATATACTTGCTATTCTTTTTTTTTATGGTTATGATAAATAACTTAAAATTGAGTCTATCACAAAGGTGATGAATAAGGTCATTTTTCATGTATAATGGAAAGTCTGTCTTTCTTGAGGTTATATGGCGCATAGGTAAAAGCTAAACTTACTCATAATATGAATGATGGGTAGCTAAAGGGTCTGTTTGTCACAGTTCGTCTGCTGCAAACGAGATGGCTACACAGCTCGGGGCCCATCCATTTGTTTACAGAGACAGATTAATTTTCCCATCTTTTATTTCTCTTCGGTACCTTAGTTTACAAACGATAGGGGCTGAAGTCTTGTTAAAACACAATTATACATAAACATATACAATAATTGAAAATGTGAAAGTCTTACTAAAATACAGATGGAACGTGAGCCCGTTCATGATCTCATAGTCTTGGTTATTTCACAAAGCAAATAAAAGTTTTAAAGACAAGAAAAGAACAGCTTTTTTTGGAAAAATATTAAAATTCAGACAGAATGTAAAACCTTTAGAAATTATTTTCAGCTTACAATCATTTTTTCAGGTGAGTAAGTCTTGACGAGTGCAAGGTGGGAAGCCCTTGTACTGGCACCAGTCTCTTCTGTTTAGTGAGTGCTTTGAATTTTATTAGCATAACTACTAGGAAATGGTCTTCTGAGTTAAGAGTGACTTTTTCAAAAAGGAGGAGACCATCTATAATGACTGGCAACAGAATAACATAAATATTGTCAGAATTCTTATATTTCTTTCATAAAAGAACATCCTCCAAAGAAGTAGATCTAAGGAATTTATTTTGAAGAGGATCAGCCTCAGGAGCTAACCGACTTATGTATTACAAAGGCACCTTTTAAATGACACATCAGAAACTGAAGTTGACTTGGGTATCAATTGAAATATTAGCAATGATCATAATTGAGTATATTTTCAAATATAATGTAAATCAGACTTCAGTTGCCATTTATTTGGCTTATATTGGGGAACACTTTTAATAACACATTAGGAAAAATCATTAACAGGAGATCAATTTACCCAGTGACAATAATAAAAATTGACAAGTGAACGTGAGAGGATTTATATTTACAATCTCAAACCTTTTTGTATTTCCTCATAAATAATATCTGGACTTGCAGTGTTTCTCAGTGGGGACATTAATGGCATTTTTTGAAGAACAATTCTTTCCTTCTTGGGACTGGCACTATATTAAGACTTTTAATTTTGATATCCCTCATTAAAAAACCAAAACATCTTCCATATTCATCCTCTCCCCCAACACGCACACAGGGCATACTCCTAAACACTCTCTGGCTTTTGCAGAAGGTAACATCCACTTCCTTGAGAAGTGTTGCTTAAATCTAAAGATAGAGGAATGAGCTTCCAAGTAAACAGTCCTCAGTTGTCTTTAAATTATTAATTTGCTATAGTATGATGTACACAATTTAAACCAAAAAGAATATATAAACTAAGGACTCGGTATTAATCCACATACTTCCAATAAGAATTTTTGAAAGGAAAATAAGACATTAGTATTTTTTAAAAATAAAACAAATACATGTAATACATTTGAAAGAAAGCAAAATTGTACATTGGACCTTTAGAAAAACAAAAAAAAATCTATTTTTAATGTAATACTTATTTTATATCTATAATTTTTCTTCAAAGACAATATATCACATCTCATTTGAATGTATCTATATTGTATTTTAAAATATTACTGATACAGGGTTCTCACACTCAGGGCTAGACAGGCTAAATGGCTATTTAGGTCATTTTTTAGGCCTAAACAGGCTTGGAAATCAGTGTCATCACAGAACACATTTCTAGGCACAAACAGGCTCAGTGAAGGCCAAATTCTCTGGACACAAACAAGCTCATAAAGGACTTCTGCCCACAGGCGCCTGGTACTAAACAGTTGTGACATATTCCAGATATATATTCTATCTCCCCCAAACTCCCTCCCCTCGGGACAGGAAAAACACTAAATAAACCCCTAGACAGATGGCACAGGTGGGCTTCCTACTCTAGTTCCCTCTTTGCTGCAGAGGAGGCTTCCTTATCTGTTAATAAAATCTGTCCTGTTAGGGTAGATGCAGCGGCTCACGCCTATAATACAAAGCACTCTGAGAGGTGGAGGCAGGTGGATTGCCTGAGCTCACAGAGTTGAGACCAGCCTGAGCCAGAGCAAGACTCTGTCTCTAAAAACAGCCGGGCGTTGTGATGGGTGCCTGTAGTCCCTGCCACTTGGAAGGCTGAGGTAAGAGAATCACTTGAGTTCAAAAGTTGGAGGTTGCAGTAAACAATGATGATGACAAAGTAAGACTCTGTATCAGAAAAAAAAAAGAAAAAAGTCTGTCCTTTTGCTTATTTGAATGGTCTATGGATTCATTCCTCAAATCTTTAATACCAAGGACTTGGCAGAATGATTCTAGCTACATTATAATGAGAGTATATCTCTACCTTATTTTAAAATAAGCTTTTGATTATGTTTAGAGTATATTCAGTACTTTAAACAATAGAAATAAGCATGATTAAATTATAGGTATTGATTCACCTATTTATCAGGATTTTACTTAAAAGCCAAACAGAGTTGCTGGGAATCATAGTTCACACCTATGATCCCAGCTACTACAGAAGCTGAGGTGGGAGGGTTGCTTGAGCCCAGAATTCCAAGCTTCTGTTAGCTATGATCACACCACTGCTCTCTGCCTGGGTGACAAAGAGAGATTCTCTGTCAAAAAAAAAAAAAAAATCCAGAGAGATTATTATTATAGTGCTATATAAAATATATAGTTCTTCTTTAAAACAATATTTTAAAATACTAACTGAATATTCAATCTTAAATCTGGTATCTTACAATGTAAACAATATATAAGCTCTAACAAGGAAGTTCATGCTCATGAACTCATCCTAGAAAAAGTGCTACCTACCATATTACTGAATATCACTCCGTCACCTTCAAAGTACTCCATGACACCCCAGGAAGTTATTCTCCTATGCCAGTGCTTGGTCCACCCTTCAAAGCAGTTTTACAACTCATTTTCTGGGATGGCCTTTAGAGCAGTTGTCATATTAACCTTGATGTCCTGAATGTCATCAAAATGTCTTCCTTTCAGTATTTCCTTTACCTTCAGTAGGGAGGGCGTTACACTAAAGTTATTTGTTTACTGGCTAAAAACTCCCTCACGGACAGTGCCATGTGAGCTGGTGCATCATCATGACGTAAGAGTCCTGAGTTGTTGGCCAAGATTTTCAGTTAAGATTTTCCTATTCCTCTATCAATGTTTATAGGGTCTGCTATGCAAAAAGTCAGCTACCAATTTTGATGCACTCTTTAATGAATTTTTGCAATGTTTTCATCACTTCTCCTGATTGGCTACACTGAATTCTCTTCATCAGTGGTGTTTTCTGCCCTTCAGGAAAACATTTAATCCATTGGCACACTGCTTCATGGCACTGTCCCCGTAAACTTGGAGGAATGTGTCCCTGAGTTCACGTCCACTCTTGCCAAGTTTAACAAGAAATTCAATATTTGTTTGTTACTCTAATTCAAGCTCTGACATTCTTATGACAGCACACAAAAACACGCAATAATGAAAGTCACTGAACAAGTCACTGCCACATGCTGACATGAACACAGTGTGAGACACTGATAGATCAAGATGATGGAACCCAACCGAGCTGTTTGTACCTAAGTGCACAGAGGCAAGTTCACGAACTTAATTGTCAGACCTCATATACTTACCTGATTTTCTGACTTTTGGTTATCTAAATTCAACTTTGGTAAACATTTCTCTATAAAAGCTTTATAGTATAAATTCCAGGTTTTGCGGGCCAGAAGGTCTGCAGTGTAACTACTGAACTCTGCCTCTGTAGTTTGAAAGCATCCATAGAAAATAGATACACACGTAAGCAATAGCTGTGTTTCAATAGAAATTTACTTACAAAAACAGGTGATTTTGGTGCACAGACTATAGTAGGCCAAACTCTGACCAAATCATTAAAAATAAAAACAACAAGAATATCTTTAATAACATAGATGAGCTATCTAAAGGAATGTATCTATTCTATTGCCTTACGCTTTCACCTGAAAATGTGTCATTTTGACCTTTACAATTTCACCAAATGAAAAAAATAAACATTTAATTTTGGAACTGGAAGTGGTATATTATTTGATGGTAAGAAAGCTTAGTTAATAAAAGGGACATATTTTGATTAGCTGTTTAGCTATGTGCGGATGATGCCTTAATATAACAGTCATATTTGAGTATCAATAAAAGCCAGACTCACATTCCTTCATCCCCACTAAGAAGTTTTCCCAGACCCTCAGTGGTGTCATATACCGGCATTTTATTTAGTAGGGAAAGATATCACGTGAAGGATGACCTTATGTGGCTTCATATAAAGCTCTATATAATATTCTAGATTTAAGTCTCCCTTTAATTTAAGCAGTCACTATATCTTAGAGACAGGGAGTCACATTAAGGGTCTAATGCTGGTTACTAAGTGTTGGTGGTCACACAATGTTCTCTATATGAGGTTGAGAAATAGACTGAGAAATTTGGCATAGAAATGCTAAGTTACTAAACCGAGTTTAGGAAACCATGTACTGTGATATATTATACTATACCAAGTTTGACCTCAGATCTCCTTAATTAGAATGCTTAATGGGGTTTTTAAAAAGACATACGATAGTCTCCATATGTGGCTAGTGACCCTGAGTTTACATACTTTCTACATTTTCCAGGATTTCCTGAAATAAACTTCCAAATGATATTTCTCTGATTAGACTTAGGAGGTCCCTGTTTCAGGGAAGCGTAGATTACAATATTGTTAAAGTGGCTCGGTGCCCGTAGCACAGTAGTTACTGCGCCAGCCACATACATCAAGACTGATGGGATCAAACCCAGCCCAGGGCAGCTAAATAACAATGACAACTGTAACACAAAAAAACAGCCGGGTGTTGCGGTGGATGCCTGTAGTCCCAGCTACTTGGGAGGCTGAGGCAAGAGAATCACTTAAGCCCAAGAGTTTGAGGTTGCTGTGATCTACTGAGGGCAACATAGTGAGACTATGTCTCAAAAACAAACAAACAAAACAAAAACCAATATTTTTAAAGTGATAATATGCCATTAATATAAAGCAATTTTCCAAGAACTTTATTACTCTTTTCTTTAAAACTATTGGGCCTTCAATCTCCTGGAGTCGTGCTTAAAAACAATAAGCAATTAATGAAATAAGTTGTCATAATTATGAATAAGGTCACATCATAAAAATTGATTGGATTGAATGGAAGATGATTCTTCTATTTAGGTTTTACAAAAGATGCTGCTACATTAATAAATACAAGAATTTCTTTTTTTTATTTTTACTTTTAGAAATAGAGTCTTACTTTGTCACCCTCAGTAGAGTGCAGTGGTGTCACAGCTCACAGCAACCTCCAGCTCTTGCCTCAGCCTTCCGAGTAGCTGCGACCACAGGCGCCTGCCACAAAACCCGGCTGTTTTTGGTTGCAGTTCAGCCAGAGCCAGGTTTGAACCTGCCACCTCGGTATATAGGACTGGCGCTCTACTCACTAAGCCACAAGTGCCACCCAAGACAAGAATTTCTAATAAATAAAATATATTAAATGCATTAGTATTAACAGTTGTTTTGGGGTATAACTATAATTTCTAATGTCTTAAAATCCCCAAAATTAATCCATAATGAAACCAGAGAAATCTGAATTCTATTTTTCTCTGAAACTCTTGTGGTGAGTTCACAATGAATTTTCACATGAAATGCTTTAAGTATTCTAGACCAGTAATTCTTTTAATTGGATTTATCGAAGAAGAGTTTTCTACCTCTGAGTTGTTAATCAACTCAACATGGATGGGCTGAAAACAGGATATGAAACTTCATTTTTTTTTTATTCCACCTGAACTTTTACAATGGTGAAGCTGAAAGTCAATTTGAAAAAGAAAAAAAAAAGAAAAGTCTTCAGAAATATAGAGGGCACCAAAAAGAAAACGTATACACATTTTAAGAGATGGTCAATGTGACTTGTTTTCAACTTTTGTTACCGGTATTTATCGAGTATTACAATTTTAATACAGTTTCTTTGAGCACCTCTTGTAATTGGAGAAGTCAAATATGACTTGAGTATTACAACTTTAATAGTTTTTTCCTTTCTTAAAATGTGTATACATTTTTTGGAATTCGCTGTAGACATAATTTGCTCTTATTCTGTCAATACTAGCTCAAGAAAATGTGTTTATAAAAGTTTTTTTTTGAGGTCCACTTCACTCAGCTAAGATCATTTTGGATCAGTGGTTTATTCTGAATGGTTTTCTTTTTAAAAGGTGACACTATCCGGGGCTGGCAAAGTTATGTGCCCTCTCCCCCCCCCCCCCCGACCCAGAGAGCAATAAGCCTTGAATAACTCAAAACTTAAATAGAAGAAATCTATAATTTATTTAAGTAGCATTTAACCTCTGGACCATTCAAGTAGTGTTTTTCTACTAAGTCAGGTTAGCACGTAAATGATATAATAAATATAACCAGAAACGTAACAAGGGTATTTAATACTCATCAAATTTATTTCTAATATATTGCTGTGGATTCAGAATCCTGAATTCCAACCAGATGTGAAACTTCATTTTAATGAATATAGTTCTGGCAATGGTTTAATGTAAAGGGATTTTTTTTTTTTTTTTTAACCAACCACAGATAGTATTTTTATGATGTCTGTGTTCAAACATCATTCAATGCAGGTACCAGCTTGTCATAATACAGACTTTGGAAATGTAGTTTAGCCAGTATCTACTAAACAAAGATGATAGTAATTTTTGTCAGAGTAGTAAAGATCTTACCGCGGCATCTGAAGTAAGAGTTTAGGCCCAGCGCGGTGGCTCACGCCTATAATGCCAACACTCTGGGAGGCAGTGGCGGGTGGATTGCCTGAGCTCGGTTCAGTTCTTAAGGTCAGCCTGAGCCAGAGTGAGACCCGGCTCTGGCCAGGCATTGTGGTGGGTGCCTGTAGTCCCAGCTACTTGGGAAGCTAAGGCAAGAGTCTGAGCCCGAGAGTTTGCGATTGCTGTGAGCTAAGACTCCACGGCACTCTGCTTAGGGTGACAACGTGAGATTCTGTCTCAAAAAGAGCTTAAAAAATAATAGTCAAATTCATTATCACGTAAAATATTAGAGAATAAGAACTTAAAAATTATTAGATTGGAAAAAACTATTAGAAAAACATGTAGATTTGAATTGCAGGGAGCATAAATTGAGGCATAAGCACTCATTCATATGCATGCAATCTTTATGCTAGGTAAGACGCATAATCATTGGGAGAAAATGATCTGATTCGACAAATTACTTGCTTCTTCCTCATTTGATGACTTATTTTATGTCACAAAAGGTTAAATAAGCATATACATCTTTAGCTCAAATACACAGATAAATATGTAAAACACCTTGATTTTTACAGGAAATTTAGATGTTCTTTCACAGAAAAGTTCCTTAAACTGTAATGTTTACGTGGCAAATTGAGGTCATGATAAATTTTCCTTAAGGAAGAAAACCAGCGTCTGGAATAAACTGAATTAACTCTACAGAGTTCTAATTCAACAGAATTAGAGTGAGCTACCATTTTATTTTTACTAGAAGCGGAAGTAAAACTTTGTATTTTCACCCAAGCTAAAGGACTTAGAAAATGTTGCCCTATTGTGTTAAAAAATACTCTGTCATCTAAATGTCCAAATATAGCTCATATTCAATGCAGTGTGCTTGGAAAAATTTTGTGAATAAAAATTATTCTAGCTCATTGTTACATTTCCAAATACACATGAGTTCTTCCTATCTTCCTTCTGACCCACCAACCTAGACCTGGACTCTTCATTACCTCACTATTTTAAAAATATTATCAATAGCATCACAAACCAGTCAGTAAAACAATACACAGGAGATATTAATCAGGTTGCTAAAGTTGAATAGTATCTTTCTAATATGCTGGATTTTTATTTAAATACAAACATAAGGATTAAAATTTCATAGTTTCCTTAAGACCCAATTTCTGAACTATTTTCTAAGCAACATAAATGACTTCAAACATATGAACATTACATTTTATTAAATGATTGCTCTTTCATTATTGATTCAAACTAAAGCTTCTTGTTTAGGAAATGAAAACAATTCCATTTATCATATAGGGAAATTCATTTTTCCTTTCCTTTGCTTTTATCCTGTTCTCAAAGTAATTTAAGTAGCCAATAAAGAGACATGAATTTGAACACAATAGATAACGATAAGTTCAAAGTAGATGAGGAAGAAATAGAGAAGTAATAGACACATAAGCATGTGAGCCACTGCACACACGCAATCTTAGGCTATAAAATGGAATAAAGAATGAGGCTGAATGAAAATACGTATCTCACAGCACAAGGAAACTCAGGAGAAGGAAGCTAGTCGGTAACAGTGGAAAGAGCTAATAGATATTCACCAGGGCCATAAATATTGTAGGAAAGCTTATTTCAAAGTGTTCATATGATATAATCTGGAAAATAAGAAGTTGATATAAAAATTGGTGATCAAATGATCCTAAAAACTCTATTTAAATAAGAAGCAGCACATTCATAAGGTAATACACAATATGGAATGGAAATTACTCCTGATCCATGTATGGTTTGAAGCCAGGAGTTATCAAATTCAGCAAAATTTACTGTGAATTTATTGTAGTGGAAAAAAAAAGCCACTGTTTATTATGGATGTACTGCATACCAGCAGCACTATCCTTCCCACTTCTTATCATTCCTCACAATCACACTGAGAGACACGTATTATTCCTTCAATATTAACGTAAGAAAATTAAGTTTGGGAGAGTTTCTATAATTTGCTCAAGTCACACATCTAGAAATGGAATAAGAAAATAACTCTAACTCCAAATTCTGTTGATGCACTCTGCTAACAGGAGCCTCAGAAACAAAAGCCCTCAATGTAATATCTTAATTTTCCAAATTACACATTTTAAATTGAGCATGTATTACTGTTGTTATTTATTTGAAATCCATAACATGCCAGGCAGTTTGTTAGACTCTTCCACCACAAACAAATTTAATTAATGTCTGAATTTAAATCTCCCCGCAAACCTCTCTTCCTCTGTTGTCACATTAATAAAATTGAGGTAATCACAGAAGTAGTTTTACAAGTTTATGCGAAAATATTCATAAAGCACTGAGAACTCCACTGGGTACAGCTAAGACACCGGATAAATAATAGATATTTCTCATGATATACAGATTAGTTTTGTTTCATTTACTTTGCATATCCAGCATAAAACACAGGGACTGAGAGGGTCTCAAAAAATACTTGCTGAAAGAATTAGTTAATCAATACAGTTATTAAAAAAGATAGGATTAAACACATCATCATGCTTGATCTCTGAGGACATCAGGGTTTCATTAAATATTCTGTCATCTTCCTGCATGCCTTTTACCCTAGGCTCAGGGATGGCAGGAAATTCTAAAGTACGTGAAGCTTTTCTCTGGATCTTCTCTCTCTAGCCTTTTCTATCTAATTAGCATGCGGCACCATCATGACTATGCATCTCATTAAATGTGTGTCAGAACAACTGAGTTCTAAGTTATTAACATATTTGACCATAGCAATAAACTCGGTTTTCAAAATGTGTTAATCAACTAACAGTGTCATGGACTCACAACCTAGAGACATCAGGGGCGTCAGTAGACTCTACCTTGGGTCAAAGTCCATGACTTCACTTTTGGGATCATCAGCAAACCATGGAGTTATCCCTGGCAAAGTATCTCCTCCGGGTGTGCTGATTGTAGTAAAAGACAGTATCCCAGAACAGAGCTTGGTCCTTTCCATCATCTCACTTCTCCCTGTTCACCGAGAACCTCTCTGTGTCAAAGATGAGTAGGATAATGTGTCTGTGTCTCATGCTGCAGATATGACTCTTTTTTACAATCTTGGATGTTTCGGTTTAAACCTTTGATGAGCTCCAGGAAGTGAGAGAGTCTCTTGGAAGTCAGATGTTCCCTCAGATGAGAGAGGTCACTTCTCTAAGGTTATCAAATGCTGACTCCTGAAATATGACAGTGAGTATTTTGGGAATGGATAAAATATTTGGGATTGGAAGAAGGGAAAAGATACATCTTCTACACTTGATTTATAATTTAAATATTTGTATTGTTATTTTAATAAAGTATATTCATTTTATCCGTTTTGTGAATCCTCAATTAGATTATAATTACCTTTAAAGGTTGTAATCTTAAATGCAAGACTGAAAATGGCCGTAAGTAATTTAAATTTTTGAACCTTGGCTTCCACACATTCAAGATAAACACAAAAGATGTCTTCTCTTACTTATTACAGAGGGATTAAATGCAATGATATGAGGAATGCAATAATTTTTAAAATTACGTGGAAAAGGCAAACCTCAAGATGAATATAAGTAGAAAAAGAAAGCGAATAAACCCAATCATATTTTAGTTGAAAATTTAATGATACATCTAAATTTATTCGGAAAATAGATGTAAGAGAAGTTCACTAAAATTTACTTTGCCCAAGAAAATCAAGCTTGGAGGCTCCATAGATGGGCAATGAGATGCCTTGATGAAATGACCAATAAATAACTGAGGATTTAAGTTCGTAGGCTGAAAGTGCCTTTAATCTGTCTCATATTTTTATTCAGTTCATTAAAGAACATGCATAAACATAGATTTTTAGTGTGCTTAAATCACCTTCCTAAAGATTCAAATCAGTGAGGCATACATTACCCATGTTCTGTTTAATATTCATGGTGATCTACTCAGTGGTTTGCTTTGCTAAAGAGAAGACAGCATCTGAGTAACTCACCTCCATATGTCTGATCTTAGCAAATTTAGTTCAGACTTGAACAGCACATACACTTTTGAAAGCTCTTTCTAAGTTTAATATGTATGTATGTTTATATCTATATATCTTCAAAGCTCCTTATCTACTTTGGAAACAGTCACACCAAGTTCACCTTGTTTTATTACTGAAAGGCATATTTGTTTGTTTATTCTTAAGTCAGAGTTATATTTTAGGTAGACTCTTAAATGATCAGCTCAATTGTTATTAATAACTAGTAAGTGAACACTGTATTATAAAGAACATATAAACTATATTCTAAGTTGTGTTCTTCAAATAACTATATTCTCATATACATAATGTATTCTCATATACAGATAACTATATTCTCATGTACAATAAAAAGTTTTATAGTTACATAAAAATAATTTAGCTCTGGCTCAGCGCCCATAGCTCAGTGGCCAGGGCACCAGCCACATGCACTGAGACTGGCGGGTTTGAACCCAGCCTGGGCCAGCTAAACAACGACAACTTCAAAAAAACAAGAAAAAATAGCCGGGCGCTATGGCGGGTGCCTATAGCACCAGCTCTTTGGAAGGCTGAGGGAAGAGAATCATTTAAGTCTAAGAGTTGGAGGTTGCTGTGAGCAGTGATGCCACAGCACTCTACTAAGGGTGACATAGTGAGACTCTGTCTCAAAAAAAACTAGTCATAACCAAGTAAGACAAAAGACACCATAAAATAACTTTAAAAAAAATGATAAAAGTAAAAGACCGCTTCCTGTTTTTAGAGCTCTTACAAATGACATAATAGGGACAAAACACAAGGTACCATGTAATTAAGTTCTCAACTACACATTTCTTTTCATATATGCAATAGCAATCTAATATAGGCTAAAAGAATATAAGATGTTCAGGGGAAAGTGAACCAAAACTAGAAAAACAATAAAGAAGGAAGCTGGATATGAGTAAAGAAAAAGGACGAAACCAAGGACAAAGGAGAGAACTAATCAGAACATAGAGGCTTGAGGTCTACGAGTAAACTCGTGAGGGATGTCTTGCCTGGAAAAATGTGTGTGCCAGGAATTTCTGGAGTATGGGACCAGTTTTAGGCAGGTTTGATGGTAAGAAAATGTTCAGGCAATGCAAATCGTGGAACTTAAAGTATAGATGAGAAGCATAATGTAAAGTAGGGCTGTGGAGGCTGCGAGCTGATTTTGTGATGCCTTTTTTTACTTATCTGTGTGTCAGATACCATGAAAAGTATGCAGGGGCCTTTTTTTCTATTTTTTGCTTTTTGTCAGTCAGGTTTCTGTAGTGTTTGTGTATTTAATGGGGGGCCCACAACCACACTTATTCTACCAATATGTGGAAGATCAAAAAAAAAAAAAAAAAAAAAAAAAAGAAAGAAAGAAAGAAGAAAAGAAAAATAATAGGTAAAGCTTTAGGAAGACAAAGAAAAGTACAACATGCCTGCCTGGCAAACTCCTAGAGATCAGTAGAAGCATGTAAGTTATTCAAGTAATCTGGCATTGTAGGAAAAAAAGAATGTTATGCTTAAAAGGAAAAAATTATATAAGAATTTTCGAAGTACAGCCAATCTCATGGCAGAAGGGGTGGAAAATATGAAGGCAGGGAATGAATGAAGAAGCCGTTCAAAGTGTTTAACATTGGAGATGATGAGGAGACTTGTATGTACTTACAAGATACAGCTCTAGTTTCCTACAGTAATCCTAACTTCATACTCATTTTGTATCACTATCTTTATTTTATATAGATTACACTACATACATCATTATTGCTTTTATCTTGTCTTCTACTGATTAACCTGTATCGGTGCCTTCCTGTAAGTACAGCAATCATATTGAATCAGGGCCCCACTTTCAGGACATTATTCATCCCCAGTTATCTCCTTTAAAGCTCCATCTCCAAATACAACACATTGGGGGTCAGGGCGTCAATGAATTTGGGGCCAGTTACAACTCCGTCCTTAGCAATGAACAATAACAAATTTCAGAAATGTTGTCATGCTCACTGACACAGCCACCACTACTGAAAATAATGAAATTCTACTAACCACACAGTGTTTATAATTAAATTCTTCTGACTCTTGTAATAAAAGCTATAAATCTCTTAATTAAGAGCAATCATTTTTTCACTCATGAGTAACATGACATGTACCACAAAATTATAAGCTGTTACAAGGCTTAATATAAAATAGATATAACTACTATAAATGTAAATTATAAATATTAGATTTGGATTAATATATTAAGTATCTGATCTATGTTTCATATTTTCT
The DNA here is from genome assembly GCA_963574655.1 of Perodicticus potto. NCBI lineage: Eukaryota > Metazoa > Chordata > Mammalia > Primates > Lorisidae > Perodicticus > Perodicticus potto. Next base: position 59,794 of record CAUYRH010003003.1, read on the forward strand.
TGAGGACCACAAAGTATGTAATAACATTATAAATGTAAAATTATAGACAGATTAGAAAGGAGCATTATGTCAAATGAAAAAAGTTTCAGAAAATAGACTCGTAGAAATGAGAAAAAAAAAAAAAAAAGATAATGAAAAACAAGGAGTATCCAGTCAGGCAAAAGAGAAATCAATGGAGACTGAGAGAAACAAAATGGTCAATTTGGGGGGAAGAAATTTAACAGTTCTCTGTTATTTAGTTGGCACATGGACTATTCCTGCTCCAAGCACCTAGGATGGCAGTGATCACCATATAACCTGAGAGTTTTTCCAAATTAAAGAAAAGTTGTCAATAGCTGGCATAAAGGAGAAGTGGCAGGGAAGGAAATGAGGCTGTATCAACTGCTACAGGTGGGAAGGGGTTTCCCGGGGCCTCTGAGGACTACTACTGGCCAAGTAGTAGATTCACACCTTGTTGAGCACGTGGCCTTTGTGAGTCTGAAGGGAAACAGCATTATACTTGTGTGACCACCTTCTCACTGACTATGTGTTACAGGGGCATCAATTTATATTATTTCTCAGATGGTAGTCCAGAGAGAAAATGAAGTATGAAATGTTTTGAAGGAAGAAAGTGGGTTTTAAAGGTTTAATTGCCTGATTTCTAAACTACATAGTTTACATACATTTTCTATTTAATGTACGTTTTCTGTTAATTACAATGCTTATATTTCTCTGTGCTGAGTGCTTGACTGATATATTAGGAGTATCTAGGAGTGAAGAATAAATAACATATGGCAACTTACATTAACCTACACAATTTAGAAAATTTATATATATATACACTGATACAAATGCTAGGTTTATGGGGGTAAAACTGTACTATATCCTTGTTTAAAGGTTAAAAGTAATATTTCTATGGAGTTTCATGGTCCCTTAAACCAAAACAGACAGAAGATACAGATATACCCCCCAATAAATGTAAAACTGTTGCATAACAAGTGGTTTTAAAAATTGACATGACCATGCCTTAACATTATATTCTATCAATATCACTGAGGTGAATAAAGGATTTTTTTCACAAATTCCCCAGGCTTAAAAAGCAAATCATACCTATATAGCTCAGGTTTCCATTTTTTATTCTGGAGGAAGAGGTAGGTATAATAACTTTCTTATTGCTGATATGCATATTTTGTTCATCAAAAATTAAATGAAGCAGCACATTTCTACCTGAAATGGCATATCTGTCAATTGTGGCCTAGTGTGTGTTTTCCCCACTCTCACGTAATGTTCCTACGGACAAATAACATGCTGATGAAAGGGATTTTCGGCTGAGTTTTAATTTGAAAGATTTTAATGCTTTTCCTATTAACTAACCAAATTGCTAAAGGGCGAGTAAGTAGTATTGGAAGGGTCTTTAAAATGCTTACGTATCTATATTGATGACAGTCTATTAAAATGACAACAAGTAGAAAAAGAAGCGTAGTATTAAGTTAAATATAGGCTTTAATCCCTCCACTCCAAATGCATTATTGGTTAATATATTAGGTAAATGAATTTAACAGTCACTATCTTAAACACCATTGTAAAAATGTTGTATAATGTGAGAGGCAGTTTAATTGGTATTAAAATGCCCAAATGTAAAATTACCTTTTAAATTTATCAAATTGATATTGTTAGCCTTCCTATTCTGTATTGTCTATTTATACTTTAAAGAATTAAACAGGAAATTGGCTAAGTTGACTTGAACTTACACAAACGTGAGCCTTTGGGACACTATTATATGTTCATTCTACATTTTTTGTCAGGGTGTTCACTATTCATTATAGCTGACTTTTCCCTAATATGCAGGTAGCTTTATAATTTTTTTCTTTACACAGTATACACTCCTTGTAAGATACACAGACCATATATAAGGGTCAACAAAACCATCCTATCAAAGCAAGACAAAGTTCTAGTTCCTTGGTGTGACTATCGTAAGTTAAAGTTTATGGTCTCTGGAGCCGTAGACACTGGGTTCAAGTTCTGGCTAAATTGCTCACTACTATCTTAACAGCTTGGTCAAGATTTTAGCTCAATTTCACATCTGTAAACGAAGAAAATGATAGTATCTCAGATTCATCAGCATTAAATAAGTTATACTTAAAACAGTTCCTGGCACAGAATAGTTGTATACATAAGGAAAAGTATATGATCTTCAAGTTTTCTATGAACTCAAATATTTTTATAGAAAATTCAATATAGTAAGACTTTTTTCCCACTGGATTCAATGTATTGAGATTTTAATCTCTTCTTTCATCATAAAGATAAGTATTCATACGTGTGTCTCTTCTCTCATTTCAAAGATATGTATTTATATGTGTGAATTTTTAAAATAATCTGCATAGCAATTTGCAGTGAACATCTATATATACAGTATGTATGCAAATATGTTCAAGTTTTCCTTTACAGTAAATTCCTGGAAGAACTCACACTGATTTGAAAAGTATATATATTTTTAAACATATTTCAAAAAAGATATAACTCTCACGGAAGTATAGGGGTCTGACCACTTCTGTTTACTTTACCAGCACAAAGATTGTCAATAATTTTCTTCTGTTTGTCTGGTCTAATAAATTACAAATGTGTTGCTTTAAATTTGTATTTTTTTAATTGCCTGTAAGATTAAGCACTGTTTCCTATTTAATTTTCTCTTTTTTGGCTGGGCACAGTGGCTTATGTTTGTAATTCCAGCACTTTAGAGGCCAAGGCGGGTGTATTGCCTGAGCTCATAGGTTCGAGACCAGCCTGGGACAGAGTAAGACCCCATCTCTAAAAATAGCCAGGGGCTGTGGCACCTGTAGTCCCAGCTACTTGGGAGGCTGAGGCAAGAGAATTGCTTGAGACCAAGATGTTGAGATTGCTCTGAGCTGTGATGCCACGGCACTCTACCAAGGGCAACAAAGTGAGACTATCTCCAAAAAAGAAAAAAAAATTAATTTTCTCTTTTCCCCATCATATTGGGATATATTTTTCTTTTATTAATTGATTCCCATGAGATCTCTAACTTCTGTCCTCAAGGAAGCCTCCCACCGTGGCCTCCCAAAATGCTGGGATAACAGGCATGAGCCATCTTCCTTAGCCTGATCTCCATAGGATCATTTTATATAAAACATTTTCCTAGGATATTGGTTACAATGATTAAGTAGATAACTGTTTTTCAAGTTCTAGTGTGAAACTATGAGACCATTATTTGTCTGAAGAAAACTTGAAAAGCTGGGAAGTTCTAAATTTTATGTCTCTAGTAGTGATTTCTACTCATTGCAACCCAATAGGTAGCACAGAACAGGTTCAAGTCGAGTAGTTCTCATCCCTATGGTCATTGTTTCCTTTGGAACCTATCGGGTTGGTTTGGCATCTGGTTTTCAGTTCATTGCTTCATGTCCAGATATTTGTCTTTGGGCTAACTCCTTTTTGTTGACAGTTCGCGCTTCCCTTTCCTGTTTGCTTGGCTCTTAATCCTGGCAGGCTTCCTGCTCTTTGGTTCACTGTACGCCAATGAACATCAGCCCCTACCTCTCTGCTAACCAGGCTCCCACATTCCTGGCTTTAGTTTGTTTGGAAAGGTAGGTAACTTTTGTGACTTTCGCTATACAGATCAAGAAAGGGATTCCAAGTCTGTTTAAACTACTGCTCAGACCCAATACTGCCTTGAAATGTTTCTTACAGTTGAACACAAGATCTCTTGCTCAATAAAATAAAACCCCATATCTTTGATTCTCACTAAAAAATAACACTTCTAAGCCTGCTTGAATTTAAATGTTTATGAAAATGAACATTAGCCACACATTAAAGCATGGCATTTAGAAAATCAAATGCATAAACAAATCTCATGTCAAAGTTGACTCCCTACATAAAAAATCCAATGAAATAAATACATAGTAAGTTATGCTGCTAAAATCTGTGAATGTTTTGAATAATTTTAATATTCTGGAAAAGTTTTTTTTCCATAATAATACGCATTTCACCAACAGACTTAGAAAGTATTGCTTTTTTATATTTCTATTTAGATATAAACTTTCATAATGGCCAAAATGCCAAGTATCAGGGCTAAATAATAATGGATAAAAGAAACAAAAATGATTGAATTTTGTATTTCTACCTCTAAATAAAAATTTTCCAGGAAGATAAATGAGATAATGTTAAAAATCTAATTATTAATTTTTTTTCCTATGGTGTTATTGTTTACTGAAAGCACATTTGGAAAACTAAATCTTCAAAGTGACCAAGCCATTTTTACTTGAAATACAGGTAGATTCTTTCTTTTCTTGTTGGTTTTTTTTTTTTGCAGTTTGGCTGGGGCTGGGTTTGAACCCACCATCCCTGGTATTTGGGGCTGGCGCCCTACTCCTTCAGCCACAGGCGCTGCCCTAGATTATTTCATTTTGTCAAATTTTGTGGAGCTAATCTATACTGGCATAATTTACTAATCTTAAAAACATCTTAGTATATATGAATTTAAGAATACCAAGCAAGAGGAATAAGAAACATGACATCAATAATCTATAGCTTTGCTGGCCAATCTATAATTTGTGAATGGAGAAATAAGCTAAGAAAGAACAGTCTCAAATTTAGTCTCAGTGCCTGTAGTACAGTAGTTATGGCATGAGCCACATACAGTGAAGTTAGTGGGTTCGAACCTGGACCAGGGCCAGCTAAACAACAATGACAACTGCAACAAAAAATAGCCAGGTATTGTGGTGGGTGCCATAGTCCCAGCTACTTGAGAGTGAGGCAAAAGAATCGCTTAAGCCCAAGAGTTTGAGGTCGCTGTGAGCTGTGATGCCACAGCACTCTACCAAAGGGTGACATAGTGAAACTCTGTCTCAAAAAAAAAGTCTCAAATTTAGTAAATTTCTACCATATGTATTTACAAGTAAAAGTGAAAGCCACATTTTTTCTTAATCTTTTACCTTAAAATTGCTCAGGCTAGTTTCTCTGGAAAACCTGCCTTTTAAATTAAAAAAAAAAAAAAGTACTTGCGTTTGGTTAAGATATTCAAACTACAAGGCAGTGCCTGTGGTTCAAAGGAGTAGGGCACCAGCACCATATGCCGGAGGTGGTAGGTTCAAACCCAGCCTCGGCCAAAAACTGCAAAAAAGAGAAATATTCAAAGTACAGAACACTTGTGTACAATTTAGACAGTCAACTTGTTATAACGACATAATGGTCTCCCTTGTCAAATACTAGCTTTGATTATGCTGCAAATTCTACTGTTTCTCTGGGGTTATCATGGGCTCTTCTGCATAATGTGATGCTTTTTCGTCATACAAGTTAAACTTTAGCTCACAGCAACACTCCCCGTTGCCCATGCTTTGCCTTGTCTGTGCCTGTCCGTATTTTGACCATGAAGCTCCTTAGAGAAAGCTGAATCTTAGTGTTATCTTCGGCAATCAGTGCTGGGTCCTACTTGTGGGTTTCCATCGCCCTCTAGTGGTAACGAGAAATGAGAAGTGGGTGGGTATTACAACCCAGACAGCGGGGCTAATAAAATGAGGCAAAAAGCCAGTAACAGCAAGTTGAGAATAAAATAATATTCCTGTGGATTTTCCTGACTTAAAGATTTACTTTTTTTCTTTTTGCAAACTAGTGTGATTCGTTGACACACAAAATAGGCAAGAATTTTAAAATCTCACTACTAGTTTGCTTCAAGAAATTAAATAAATTTTAATTCACTTAACCTGTAAGTGGCAAAACCAGGTTTTAATGCAGATGGGACTCTAGACCCAGCTTCCTTATCCATCATTCCTAGGCTAGCAGGAATCCTGATTGGAAGGCGATTAGGCAAAAAAAAATAACATGGAACCTTGCTGAATTAGTTAAACATATCAATTAATAACAAATGGGGATTTTATAAAAATAGTAATATATCTATAAATGAATAATCAGAATTTTTGGCTGAAAATTAAAGCACATTCAGAGATCTCCATGCAGATATGGAAAACTATGTCCCTTAAAAAACAAAATAAAACTTTTGATCTTGATATCACAACTGACATAAGTTGGAGCAGCAGGAAACCAAGACAGCAGCGGGAAAGAGAACACTTTCTCACCCAAGTGTGTGGATGTAGAAGGGAAAGATTGTAAAAGGATTGGACAGTTATTAGCCATTATGCAGAAACATTTTTACATGTACAGACGATCTCTACACGGATGTACAAGAACCTAGAAAAAAGTGTTTACCTCAGGGTGTAGACTTGAGGTGCTAGTGGACAAGATGTGAGGGAAACTTACTTTTCCTTGATTCCCTTCTTTTGGGGATATTTTTCAGACTATTTAGAAATAAAGAAAAGCAATTAATAGTATACTCTATTACAAACTATTAAATATGATTTTTTTCAAAGACTTTCTTGCAACTTTAATTTTTCCTAGAAATGTCCTCACCTGTCAGGTCTACCCACCAAATCCTGCCGGTCTGGATTTGACCCTCCTATGAAACACGCTTTCCCTCCTCCGCTCCCCCAGTTCTGTCCCGGTCAGCAGGTTCAGGCTTTTGCTTTGTTATTGCACAAATGATGAGCTCTTTTGAGGTGATGCTGAGGTGAGAGGTCAGCTTTTCACTGTGAAGTCTGAAGAGGTGGTGGGACATGAAGGAGAAAGATTGTGCAATGGGGAGTTGGAGATAAATCTTGCCTTTTAGAAGAGAATTTGGAAGAGAAGATATATATTTACTTCAAGGTGAGAGTTGAAGCTGGGACAGCTGATGAAGTTGCTGAGTGAAGAGATAGGACAGAATCTTGGTAAAGATGAAGTTTGAGCAAGAAGATAATAAAGAGCTTTAAAAAAATCAGGAAATTCTGTTACAGAAGCAGGGGTTGATCAATCCTTAACTGATGCAGAGCAGACGATATAGTGTGTGTGTGTGTGTGTGTGTGTGTGAGAGAGAGAGAGAGAAAGAGAGAGAAAGCTGCGCTGTGAAAGTGTTAGTTCTGTTTACTCCTGAAATGTGGTTCATTGAATAGTGATTTCCAAATGCTTTCCTATTTCCCAGGGAATATTGCTGAACTCTTCTCATCTTTATAGGCTTGACAATTTGCACTTAGTAATCGTGACTACATTACCAAACTGTTCTAAATGAATATATTGATTATTTTATCTTTCTTGGGATTAGAATTATGGTTTTATAGGTAAATTTCCCAAAGTGCAGTACTGTCTTAAATAAGAGCCAATTAGAAAATCTCATTAGCCGCAAAATTTTGGATGGGCATTCAGAGGAATAAGAGGGATGAAGGATCTTTTTAGATTTTTTTTTGGGGGGGAAGAGGACATATCCTTTGCTGGGTATAGTGCTTTATGCTTTCCTTATGTTTTAGTTATCTTACTCTACAGATGAAGAAAGTAAGATCTTGGTTAAGTGGCCAATACGTTAAAAAAAAACAAAGTGAAAGAATTATCATTCAACCATTACTAGACTAAAAACTTGATGTTTCTCCCACTAGACCACACTGCTTTCACAGGCAAGTAACAAATGGAGCCTTGACTAATTCCCCTGTTCATCTTGTACTCTATTTAAAGTGTCCGCAGTTATGGGGCATGAAGTAGATCACACCCTTCTATGTCATTTTACACGGAGCTGGGAGTTTACCTTTCTTTCACTTCTACAAGGGCTTTCTCTCTAAGATGGGACTTGAATAGGTCTCGGAGGCAGCAAGGAAGGAGCCAGAGAGTGTCATTCATTACCATAGAAGAGTTTGGAAGAGGTCGTTTCTACTATACATTCATTCTGTCCAAACTAACCTGAAACAGACTTTTTAACTGTTTATTCTCCACCAACTAAGTACACTCTGTTACCTGCTTTGCTTGGTGTCGCATTTGTTGCCGGATGGTCCCCAGAGAGGTGTGGACACTCAGGAAACAAGATGTGGCGTAACTGAGTGAAGTGGCATTTTCCCAGAGGAAAATGGATGTTTTCAGAGGCTGGGCACTGGAATTTCCTTGATTTCTCCTTAATTTTAATTCATCTTTTAAATTTTTTAAATAACTCCAAAGTTTTCTTCTTTCTCCCCTCTTCCTTTTTGAAGACTTTATATAAATGTATATGTGTGTGTGTGTGTATATATGTATATATATATATATGAAATGGTAAACCAGATATTCCAATTGTTTTAATTTTCAATTTCAATGTAATCTTGTATTTGTATGGTTGTGGTTTTAAAGTAATTGTCTAATAATTCATATATTCTCACCTTCCTTCATGTCTTAGTTAGCAAACCATTCAGAGTTATAAAAGTGTTGGTCAACATGGTCTACATGGAAATAAGACAATTTATCATAGCACAACTAATGCCCTGCTAATTTTTGAAAGGTTTTGAGGTTTCTTATAATCATATAGAGAAAAACATTAGAAGAAAAAATAAAATACCTCCAATTCATATAATTAGATCTCGTGTTTTTGTCTGAATTATAAATTTAGTTGTGATTGTCCTACAAGAAAACTCAAAAAGAAAATATCAACTAGATGAGACATAATTTCCATAACACATTTCTCAAAGGCAGCAGAATACTACCCGGCACAGAGGATTGAAAGAAATTAATCCCATTGGCCTTTGGTCTCCATAAAGATAATTTTTGTCATGTGCAAAATACTCAAGTATACATTTGTAGTAAAATATGCCAAGAGTTTGATAGAAGAGCTTATTATAATGTTTAATATCTGTATATGTCTTGATCGCTCGTACAACTTAGGCTTTATTTTAATATAAAATGTAGAACATGTGTGGGAGATGATGAGAATTTCATAAAGTGTTACTTCTCTTGTATTTTCCTTCACAATGGAACTTTTGAGAAGAATTTAGGAAAATCATCAATTACTACACATTTCTTGAACAGCTTGCCTTTTGTCTCAAATTGTTCTCAGACTATAATTGCATAAGTCTGTGCCCAATAGGGAATGGAGTTAAACATGTTGGTAACAAGTAACTCACACTTATTTCGTAACCTTGTCTAGGTAATTAAAGGAACATTTGACTAACGTTACAAATTAGATGGAAGGGAATAAACCTTGGCAATAATGGTGGACAGCAGTTTGAAGACTGCTAGGACTGAGCAAATTTGGGACACAATTTATCTTGGATTTCCTTCTTGAAAATACTTGCTCCTTGACAATCCAGGTTAATCCAGCCTTTTTTGATGCAATAATTCTAAACAGTTCATGAATTCTCTTCTTTACTCTTACTGTTTTGTTGATTGAGACTATTACTAGAACTGTTCAAATTATTTTAGAATCTAATAACTCATTTATGTTCCAAATATATCCTTCTATGACACTGAAAACATTGAAGTAAATGCATAGTCTTGTGAAATTGCATCATAGGTATCAATTAATGCCTTTTAATTGAATCCATCAGGAAACTTTTTTAACGTTATGTTAGGACAGTGGCCATTTATTTAATTAAGCCAAAGGTGATGAAGTATTATTAGTGTGAGATACTAACTGGGGGAAGTAAAAATGATATTCCCAAATGTCAGAATTTCCTGCAGTGGTGTGGAAAAATGGATCTCTACAGAATGACAAGACTTACTCTGAAATGCTATTTTCAGAAATTCTTCCCTCAGCCTGTATAATATCTCTGAAAGCTCTTTAGATTTTAGAGTAAACATGGGTTAAAATTAAACTATTATTTTTTCAGTAGAAATGTATATAATAGATGAAGATTGAAAAGAAACCTAATGCCCAGAGCTGACAAGAGTGTGGCAAAAGGGCCACATACTGACTTTTAGTGGGAATGTAAAGCAGCACAGTCCTGGAGGGCAATGAGACAGAGGAGGTGGTTCATAGACTTCAACTCAGTAACGGTGTTTCTACTTCCGGGAATTTATCCTGAACAAGTAAGTGGTTTATGTATAACTTTCCTCATTAGGGCACTTTTTTAAATAAACAAAATTTGAAACAACCCACATACTTCATAAAGGAGAAGAGTTAAATTTCAATGAATCCATCAATGGGCTTTTATTAAACCATCAAGAATTATGCATTTTATATACTACAGGGTGCTCCCAAGCGTCATCAAATGTAGGTAAAATGGGAAATTGTAGCTAAATATACCTTTATTTAAAAAGTATTTATTACACAATTTTACAAAGAGGAAGACAACACGTAGAAAATATTTTGTAAAACTTTGTAATGAGTATTTTGTAAATAAAGTACATGTAGCCACAATTTCTGTATGCATGGTGATTCTTGAAATATCCTACATAATAAGCACAGGAATTTATTCACGATGTGCTCTTATTGAAAGAGCAGTTTCTGCATCGTAGGGCAGCTTACTGTTGTATCAAGATCATGGCTTTCAAGTAGTCTGGGTCTAAATCTGACTTCTGCTATCCAGTAACTGTCATACATAGGAACATAGGTAAACAATCTAACCATTCCAATCCTCACTTTATCACGAAGTGAGTATAAGTACGTGAAATAATGCTGAGTAAATTTCCCCCCAAATAACAAATTCTAGCAATAATGACAATGATGATGCTAATAAACACACACATACATATATACAGAGGCTGCCAAAAAATGTATATGCATTTAAATAAAAAAAACTGTGATTAAATTGGAATAATCAATATATACCAAAAACCAAAGATGAATATAAGAAATGTTTGAGAATCTCTTGTAACTGCAGAAGTTAAAAGTATCTTGAATAATACTTCATTTTTTTCCTTTCTTAAAATGTGCATACCTTTTTTTTTTTGGCACCCTCTGTATAAAGAAAACATCTAGAAAAATTATCAGTGTCCACAGGTATCTCTAGAAACTGAGGTTAGATGTATAGGATCTGAAGAGGAACTTCTCTAAAGAAGACAGTGCGTGGCCTTCAGACACATGAAAAAATGCTCACCATCCTTAATCATCAGAGAAATGCAAATCAAAACTACTTTGAGATATCACTTATCTCCAGTAAGATTAGCCCACATAACAAAATCCCAAATCCAGAGATGTTGGCGTGGATGTGGTGCAAATGGAACACTTCTACACTGCTGGTGGGAATGGACACTAATGTGTTCCTTTTGGAAGGATGTTTGGAGAATACTTAAAGATCTAAAAACAGACCTGCCATTCGATCCTATAATTCTTTTACTTGGTATATACCTTGAAGACCAAAAATCACATTATAACAAAGACATCTGTAACAGAATGTTCATTGCAGCCCAATTCATAATTGCTAACTCATAGAAGAAGCCTAAGTGCCCACTGACCCACGAATGGATTAATAAATTGTGGTACATGTATACCATGGAACATTATGCAGCCTTAAAGAAAGATGGAGATTTTACCTCTTTCATGTTTACATGAATGGAGCTGGAACACATTATTCTTAGCAAAGTATCTCAAGAATGTAAGGTAAAGTATCCAATGTACTCAGCACTACTATGAAGCTAATTTATAGCTTTCATATGAAGGCTATAATCCAATTATAGCATAAGAATATGGGGAAAGTAGTAAGGGAGGTGAGGGGATGGGGGAGGATGGGTGGAGTGAGGATAAATGGATGGGCCACACCTATGGTGCATCTTAGATGGGTTCAGGTGAAACTTACTAAATGCAGAATACAAATGTCTTCATACAATAACAAAGAAAATGCCCTGAAGGCTATGTTACACAGTTTGATGAAAACATTTCAGATTGAATATGAAACCAGCATATTGTACCCCTTGATTGCACTAATGTACTCAGCTATGATTCAACAATAAAAAAAAAAAAAAAAACACAAAATGAGGACAAATGAACAACCTAATGAACCATCTCAAGGAAGTGAAAAAGGAAGAACAATCAAACCCCAAACCTGGCAGAAGGAAAGAAATAACAAAAATAAAATCTGAAATAAATGAATTTGAAAACAAAAGGGTCATATAGAAAATCAATGAAACAAAAAGTTGATTCTTCAAAATGATAAAAAATAAATAAATAAATAAAATTTTGGCCAGAATCACAAGAAACAGAAAAGTAAGATGTCTTATAACATTGATCAGAAATTAAAAGGGGGAAATGACAGAAGATACCACAGATATACAAGAAATCATCTGTGATTACTACAGATTCAGAATTTATATGCCCATACATTTGACAAAGAGGAGGAAATGGACCAATACCTGGAATCACACAGCTTCCCTAAACTTAAAGAGGAAGAAGTAGATCTTTTGCACAAATCAATATCACTCACTGAAATCAAAGAAACAATTATCTATATGTATATGACTTAATAAATGGGGAAAAGAAGCCCTGGATCAGATGGCTTCATGCCAAGATTCTATCAAACATTAATAGAAGACCTTGTATCTGTACTGCAGAAACTATTCCAAAACAGTGATAAGGTGGAACCCTCCCAAAATGTTTTATAAAGCAAACGTTACCTAGGTACCAAACACAAGAAAGTACACAACTAAAGAGAAAAACTAGAGAACAATCGCACTAATGAATATCGAATGCTAAATAAAATCCTAGCAAATAGAATAGAGCTGCATATTTAAAATATATACATCATGATTAAGTAACTTCAAAAACACAAAATATCTGGGAGTATATCTCACACAAGAAATGAATGAACTCTATAGAGAATTATGAAACCTTGAGAAGAGAAACAGCAAAAGACGTTAACTAATCAAAAAACATACCATGCTCTTGGCTTAGAAGAATCAACATGTTTAAATATTTATATTACTCAAAGAAATCTACAGATTTAATCCAATTTCCATTAAATTACCAACATCATACTCTGAAGAACTCTAACAAATATTTATTTGTTTTCTTGGAACCAGAAAAATACTGGTATTGTAAAGGCAGTTTTTCGTAATAAAAACAAATCTGGAGGGATCACTCTGCCAGACTTCAGGTCATACTACAAAACCACAGTGATCAAAACTACATGATAATGCCACAGAAACAGAGACATAGATCCATGGAACAGAGCAGAAAACCTAGAGAAGAAACAGCCTCTTATCTCCAGCTGATCTTTGATAAATCAGAAAAAGGCATAAACTGGGGGAAAGAATTCCTATTCAATAAATGGTGCTGGGAGAACTGGATAACCACACATAAAACACTGAAACTATGCCTGCACACCTCACCACTTACAAAAAAATGGCTCACAATGGATACAAGATTTAAACCTAAGACACAAAGTGATAAAAAAGAAATTCTAGAGGAAAGTGTGGGAAAAACTCTAAGATGATATCAGCCTGAGGAAATATTTTATAAAGAAGACTTCATGAACAATTGAAACAACAACAACAAAAACAGAGAGGTAGATATTTGGAACAGAATAGAGAACCAAGAGATAAATCCAACTACCTACCGCTATTTGATCTTTGATAAACCAATTAAGAACATACAGTGGGGAAAAGACTCCCTATTTAACAAATGGTGCTGGGTGAACTGGCTGGCGACCTGCAGAAGACTGAAACTGGACCCTCACCTTTCACCATTAACTAAGATAGACTCTCACTGGATTAAAGATTTAAACTTAAGACATGAAACCATAAAAATACTAGAAGAAAGTGCGGGGAACACTCTTGAAAGCATCGGCCTGGGCGAAGACTTCATGAGGAGGACCCCCAAAGCAATGGAAGCAGTATCAAAAATACACTACTGGGATCTGATGAAGCTAAAAAGCTTCTGCACCACCAAGAACACAGTAACAATCGCTAGCAGACAGCCCTCAGAATGGGAAAGAATATTTGCAAGTTATACCTCTGACAAGGGCTTAATAACCAGAATACACAGAGAACTCCAA
>CAUYRH010003005.1:0-16654 GCA_963574655.1 Perodicticus potto
CGGGCGCCTGTAGTCCCAGCTACTTGGGAGGCGGAGGCAAGAGACTCGCTTGGGCCCAGGAATTGGAGGTTGCTGTGAGCTGTGATGCCACAGTACTCTATCCAGGGTGACAGCTTGAGGCTCTGTCTCAAAAAAAAAAAAAAAAAAAAAAAGTGATCCTCCTGTCTCAGCCTCGCAAGTAGTTAGGACTACAGCCACCTACCACAGCACCTGGCTAATTTTTCTAATTTTAGTAGAGATGGGATGTCACTGTTACTAGGCTGCCCTCAAACTCCTAAGTTCAAGGAATCCTCTGGCCTTGGCTTCCCAGAAAGGTAGGATTACAGGTGTGAGCCAGCATGTCTGGCCCCTTCTCTCCTTTTTTTACAGTTGCAAAGTTGGTACCCCAAGTGCAACTCTGGGGTGGGGAGCCACCATGTCTGGCCCCTTCTCTCCTTTTTTTACAATTGCGAAGTTGATACCCTTAGTCCAACCTATTGGACCTTTTTCTTTCTAGTTAGCTTTGGTCTATAGCAGGAATGTCCCTTACCCAGGAGCAGGTAGACATGGCCAGGGGTCAAGACACCCTGCTTCACAGGGAAACCTTGCTTTTTGTTCCCAACACTGATAGGGAACTATAAGCAATCCTTTATTCTTCACCCAGAGCATCAGCAGCAACTTCTGTGGGCATTCACATTCATAAAAAGCACATAGTTTGTGTTCACCGTCCACTTCAGTGAGTTTCTAGTAGCCAGTGGCTGGGAAGGAGATATTCAGCTTCATCACAAGCAGCTGATAGACAACCTTCCTCTTCAACTTGTTATAAGAGTATCTCCTTCATAGCTATGGTTGTAAGGGTTAAATGACTTAATGTGAAGTTTTTAGAACAGTGTCTGGCACAGACAGCTTTATGGCCTTGAAAAACTAACTGTATTTTTAACTCACCAACTTCTCTTACTTATGCTGAGGGAAACCAAGTAGTTCCTGCCTATGCTGAGCAGAGTTTTAACTAGAGATGGTGGTCATGCAGTGGCCAGCTAAAGAGTGATGGAACAAGGTACCCCTAAGGGGTAAAGGAAAACTCAAACAGGACGAGACCCAACTCACTTTGTCAGCTGGTTTTCCAATCTGAGACAGTCCTGCCAATGCTAAAATCTTGGTGATTCCAGGATTCCTGTTATGATGAGAAGGCAGTTCCTTCCAGAAAGATATAAACATACCAGCCTCATTAAAATAGTGACACAAAACTTTAAGCGCACCCACACCCCTACTTTCTTTGTTCACTGTTCAGCTTGAATGCAAAGAATATAGATTTTTGAGACTGGAAAGATACTGGGTTCAAATCCTGCCTCTAAATCTTACTAGCAGTTACGGAGCTGGAGAAAAGAGTGGGCAATGCAGGTGGCAGGGTGGGCTACAGGGAAGTGGTTGTTCTTTCAGTGTACATCACCCCCAAGCAGGTACCTTTTCAAGAATTTTAAAAGTACTAAGCCAACAAGATGGCTATGAAGACCACGACCTCCCTATCAGCAAAAAAACATTCTGAGAACATATCTCCAATAGATGTACATTTATTTATAAATTATATGCTGTTCCAGGCCAGGTGTTGTGGCTCTGACCTACAATCCCAGTGATCTGGGAGTCTGGTTTCATCCTCGTAGCAACCCTGTGAGGCAAGGATTGGTCTTGGGAGGCTGAGGCAGGAGGATCGCTTGATCCCATAAGTTTGAGGTTGCTATGAGCTATGATTGCAGCACTATACTCCAGCTTGGGTGACCGAGCAAGACTCTCTCTTAAAAAAAGAAAAAACTAACAGACATACTGTTCTGCTGTCAATTTATATGTTAATCATAATCAAAATTTAACTCCTTTATTCAAGATAAAAAAGCAAATAAACAAGAACAGAAGCTCTAACATTTTAACACTTTTGTCCCGAGTCACTCCGTGAGTGCACCCACCTTGGAATGACCGTGATGAAAAGATGCTGATGAAAGGGGACCTGAAAGAGCAGTGGTCGCTCCATGGACTATGTGGCCTACTCCTCACTCAATACCCTCACAGGCTGAGTCCCCTAGGCCGGCTCCACCCTGCCTCTGGTCCCTCATTGGGTGGTCTTGGGCAAGTTAGGTATCCTCTCTGAGGCTGAGTGCGTGTCTGCGACGGAGACTAATCCTCGCCTCACAGGGTTGCTATGAGGATGAAATCAGACAACACCCAGCCCAATTAATTTTTACTCCTTCCTTTCTCTTCCTTCCCTAAAACTGCTGCCAGGCTACCCTTCCCCATGGAGCACCTGGGAGACCAAAGCCATCAATAATGGGACCACTTGCCAGCCCAGACTCCTGTCTGCTACAGAAAGAGCTGGTGGAACATTTCTCAGATACAGCGACTTTCCATGGAAACAGACCAGCAGATTCAGACACTTGCTCTCCATATCTTCCCCTGCGGCAGCTGGACAACTCTTTCAGACATCTGGTTGTTTTTCTTTGGATACAAGCTGGCTTTTACTCCATAAAATTTTTTTTATAGTGAAGATAACTCCAGAATAAAAAGATGATGTGACTGAAGCATAATAAAATGCTGAGGGAAGTGTACGCGTGTGTACGTGTGTGCGCGTTAATGTGTGAATGTGTTAGGAGGATGTGATAAGCTAGGAAAATACAGTCCTGGTCTCCCTGGTGATGAACCCTGCGGTAGGGGGTGAAGGGGACACCCAGCCCCATGTATGTGCCCCCAGAAGAAATGACACACAGGCAGGAGGCTGCCCTCCCCTCTGGACACCAGAGCAGTGGTTCCAACTCTGGCTGTGCATTAGAGTCACCTGGGAGCTTTTAAAGCATACTCAATGCCCGGCTTTCCCAGGGCCAATTAAATCAGAAGTCCTGGGGTGTAGATTGAGCGTCCACACGTTTGTCACTCACCCCAAGTGATTCTATTATGGTGCCAGGGCTGAGAACCACTGGTTATTTGAGAGCAGAATCACAAGGTTCAACTTCTCCAAGATGGACAACTGTGTCTATTGGGATGGAGTTCCCGCTCCCCTCGAAGATCAACTGAATTACCATAGATCAAATGAATTATCGTATTTCTAAACCTGAAATTCCTAGCCAATGAAATAAATAGCTTTATTCATTGGGCTGCAAATGATCTAAGTTATGTAGGCTGAATTATGTCCCACTAAAATTCACATACTGAAGCCCCAGCACTTTAGAATGTGACTGTACTTGGCTAGGGTCTTTAAATGGGCGATTAAGTTAAAAAGAGGTCATTTTAATGAGTCTCATTTAATAATTGTGTTTATAAGAGATTAGGACATACACAGACAGGGAAGACCATGTGAAGACACTCGGCAGAGATAGTTATGCCCCAGCCAGCACTGCCAGCACCTTGATCTTGGACTTCTGGCTCCTAGAACTGCAATAAAGCAAATTTCTGTTAAGGCCACCCATTCTGTAGTACTTTATTATGGTAGCCCTGGCAAACTAATACAGTCTAGTACCAAGTACCGCTTATTGCTTACTTGGGCTACAAATGCAGGGATTACAACACTGGCCCAGGCCCTATTTAGAAAAATAAGGCAAGTGATGGAAGCCAGTGGTGAGCACCTGTAGTATTAGCTACTCTGGAGGCTGAGGCAGGAGGATTCCTTGAGGCCAGGAATTTGAAGCTGCAGAGAGGTATACTTGTGCCTGTGAATAACCACTGCACTCTAAGCTGGGAAACAGTGAAATTTTACCTCTTTAAAAAAAAAAAAAACAAGAGGTGGTGCCTGAGGTTCAGTGAGTAGGGTGCTGGCCCCACATACCGAGGGTAGTGGGTTCAAACCCTGCCCGGGCCAAACTGCAACAACAGCAACAAAAATAGCCGGGCGTTGTGGCAGGCACCTGTAGTTCCAGCTATTCAGGAGGCTGAGGCAAGAGAATCGCCTAAACCCAAGAGCTGGAGGTTGCTGTGAACTGTGACGCCACAGCACTCTACTGAGGGTGACAAAGTGAGACTCTGTCTCTAAAACAAAACAAAACAAAACAAAACAAAAAACCTCCCATTATATAGTGACCTTTCTCTGAGGTCTGCATACACTTGGGTACAAGGAAGACTTTAAAAGCTAACCCTACCAGGCTTCCCACATTCACCACTATGTGCCTTAGGGCAAACCCAAATGTGTAAACAGACAAGCCTGACAACTTTGCCCAAAGGCAAGAGTTCTCCAGGAATTCCAGCGGGAACTAGAAAGATTTTCCACCCGTTCCTTCCCTCTTCCCTCCCATTCCCTACCCATCTATCTCTTTGACTTTCTCTGAGAAAAAAAGGAACAGAAGAAAAAGAAAAGGAGAGAAAGGAAAGAAGTAAGAGGGGGAAAGGAGAGAAAGGAAAGAAGTATTACGGCTAGGCGTCTGTGGCTCAAGTGGCTAAGGCGCCAGCCACATACTCCTCAGCTGGAGGGTTCGAATCCAACCTGGGCCTGCCAAACAACAAGGACGACTGCAACCAAAAAAATTAAATTAAATTAAAAAAAAAAAGAGAGAGAAGTATTAGGGGAAAACAAGACCCAGTTTGTCCTCAGCAGAGAAACTACACAGGGTAAAAGCACCAAAAACATTGGCAAGTACAAGGGACCACTGCTAACTAAGTCTGAGAGGCCCCCTGAAATTTCACTCTCCACGGCAAGGCAACATGGAAATGATCCCTTGCTTTTTATGACTGGAATTTAGGAGGGCACCCCTCCCTCCTTTCAGCTTCCACCCCTAAGTCCCAGCTCACTGCCTTGTCTTCTGAACAAAGACCATGCATGGGACATTATACTTCTGAGGTTTGTTTTGGTTTTTTAAAAAATCAATGATCAATTTGGAAATCTCGACCCCAATCCTCAATTTGAGAATGCGGTCAAAAGAACAGAACTCCATCCCAAAGAAAAAATGGATGAAAGCCAAGCACATTTGAGTACAAGATTAAGGATCAGAGGCACTAATTTTGCATGAAATGCTCTTGCCTTCGCTGGGATACATTTTTAATGCAGTGATGATAGCCTTCCAGTGGCTCCTGGCAGCATCTCAACACCTTCAGGGATGAGACAGAAAGGGGTGACTGGGGAGCCCGTTTACCAGCAGGTTGGAGGTGATTACAACAAGTCAGGAGCATGGAGGGCCAGGAGCAGGAGGCCAGAATGCAACCTCAGGTTTATTAAGAGTAAGATTGAGGCTGGAATCCCCAGGGAAAAAAAAAAAAATCAATGACCCAGGAAAACTATACCAGCTGACAGCCTCGACAAAAGGCTCAAGGAAGAGATGCGAAAAAGAAAAAGGCTTTAGTAACTTTCCAAAACTCTGCTCTGCTAATCTCTGCGGAGCCCCACACTATACAGACAGTACTGCGAACCCTGACACTGGTTCTTTCTTTCACATGGACACACCATCCTCCCTCCTTCCCAGGGCAAAGGAGTCCCATCTTCCCTTCATCCTCCACTAGTTTTTGATGCTTCCCTTATTTAGAAAAACAAGTATCTGCATTGTCAAACGCTGCAGTCTGGCCCTGGCTATTGTTGTACGGCTCTGTGGGGGAGAATCCACTGTCTCTTTATAGACCTCTGTTTTGGTTTCTACACACTCCTCCAAGTTCAAAAAAAGGAACAGGACCGGCTGTACCCAGGAAAGCAGGCAGCAAGCTTGAAGGCCACAGGGGGTTTGCAGTTACGTGATCAGGATCCACCACTTCAACTAAAACATTCACCTGAACACTTGGACTGTCATCTTAGCTTTGGGGATTTTCCTCCACGCTGCATAACATGTGGTTAAGGGGTCTCTAAAGGTTCATTAAGCTTCAAGTCAAATTATCTAACTTATGGAAGACTTCACCTTTCTTTCACGTAATGTTTTCCCGATCTCACCCTGTATAGAATTAAGGTTTAAATTTGCAAATGTCTGTGGTTTGGGAGGACATTATATTCCTTCTCTTCTCCTCAAAAGGATCCTGACACTATCTACCTCGTCTTCAGGTCTCTGGAAAGGATCACTGATCAGAGGGAATAAGGGGATTGGCTGTGAGTGGCAACATCGCCAGCTGCCACTGGCTCAGAGAGTTTTTATTTTTCATTTATTTTTTGAGATAAAGTCTCACTTGGTCACCCTTGGTAGAGTGCTGTGGCATCTTACATCTCACGCAAACTCAAACTCTTAGGTTTAAGCGATCCTCTTGCCTCAGCCTCCCAAGTAGCTGAGATTGCAGGCATCCGCCATAATACCCAGCTATGTGGTTTTTGTATCTTTTTTTTCAGTTTTTGGCAGGGGCCAGGTTTGAACCCGCCACCTCCAGTATATGGGGCGGGCGCTCTACTCCTTGAGCCACAGGCACCACACTACTCAGCTATTTTTTAGAGACAGTGTCTGGCTCTTGCTCAGGTTGGTCTTGAACTCCTGAGCTCTGGCAATCCACCTGCCTTGGCCTCCCAAGAGCTGGGATTACAGGTGCGAGCCACGACACTGGCCTCAGAGAGTTTTTAAATCCTGGAATTCCAGTTTGCATGGAAAGCAAAGAGAAATGGATTTATCATTTACATTATTTAGAAGAACCTATATCAGGCATTCATTTTACTAAGGATATATATAGTCTGCCTATTTGATAGCTCAAGTTCACTGTATATTAACAGCTCCTACAAACAGATAATTCCAAATTTGGGTGGTAACCCATAGAATGTTACAAGTATTGAACTGCTTCCCTAAAGAAACAAGACTCTTGAGTGTCTATAATCTGTGAAAACAATCTAATGTTTACAGCGCCAATTGCCTAAAGCAATATTTGTTCAGTTGCAATGATGTCACAAAGAAAGGGCTTGTCAGCGTACAGTTCTTTCTTTAGAATTCAGAGCTAGACTGTGGTTGAACTCAGAACAGCTCTCTCTAGCTTAAAACAGCAAAGACAGAGCTTTTCTAGCAGCCAAGAAAGTTCTATTTAAAAAAAAGTCAATAGCACTTGAAAAGCCTGATGCATCTCCCCAGAACATTTATCACAGAGTTCTGATCCTCTGATGCTTGATTTTAAGGGCCATGGCTTCCCTGCCAAATGGGCATATCTTGGTTTCCTTTGCTAGGCAGGAATACTGCCTGGATATTAAATATTCAAAGCAAAAAAACCTCCAATCTAAGAGTTCTCAGCTAACAATGACATTCTCTTTCAGTAAACTAGAAACTCAACTTCTGACTTGCCCCTGTTCTTTTCATGTACAAGTCTACTGCACAAACAGGTCTGAGAAGTGACTCAGTTTACCACAGTTATACTCCAAATGACCCTGAACTGAAGGGCCCTACGCGGACTGTGCAAAGCTTGGGCTTGGCAGCAGATCCCCAGAGAAGTGGGGACCCAGAGCTGCTTCCTGGGCTGGGCTGGGAAGGATGAGGCCTCCAGCCTTGCCAGAGGGAGACTCAAGGCTGTTACAGCTGCAGGGATGTTTGTGTCCATGAGCCAGTGCACCATTAATATAAGCATGCTCTCCTATAGTCGCCGTCAACCTGGAAACTTCTCTCCCCTACCCGCACCAAGCCTGCAACCTCAGAACTATCTGAGATTCTCAAGAAGAACATCTTCGTTTACTGGAGAGAAAAAAGATTTTTTGTTTTAAGTGAAACTAAGATTGAAGAGGGGTGACGCTGGTACCTTTTGGCAATAAAGCCATGCCCCTGAGTCTTCTCTGTTCTGTAGCTTCTCCTTGTTTCTCCTCGGTTTTTCACCAGACCTCCCATCCCCACGGGCTTCCTTCTCTGCCTTTCTGAGCAGACTGAATTCACTGTAGGTGTCCCCTCCGCTAGTTTCCCTACATGGGCACCCGAACGATGCGGGTGGCAACCTAAGGGCAACTCCTCCGACCACAACAGGTGTATTTTACAGCACTGGGTGCAGCACAGGACTCAGCTTAAGGCGCCTCTGGCGAGCGCGCGTGGATCAAGTTGGGCTCCTTATACTGGGAAACTGACGAGGTCCACATCAGGGCGAGAAACTACCTTACCCTTCCTTCTTGGGATAAGGGCTCTTTTGCTGCCGCCCGGCACGAAGCCACCTGTATGTCAGGGGCTCACACCAGACAAGAACAACCTACTTTAATCCAACCCGGCCTTGCCCGCAGAGGCTGCTGTCCCCAGTCCAGGGCTCACCTGGGGGAACCGCGGAGTGGGGGCGCACGGCCAGGGAGGGCGCTCTTACCGGAGAAGTCCGAGAGCGCGGCGATCTCTTTGGAGCAGACCAGGACAGTGCAGTAGAAGAGGCGCAGGAGCTGCCCGGGAGGCTCTACCTGCCGGCGGAGGCCAGGATGCTGCGCGGGCTGGGGCGCGGGCAGCGGGCGCGCGTGTCCCGGCAGGAGCATGATGCGCCGCGCGACAGGGCGCGGGCGCAAGTCCTGGGAGCGCTGGGGGTCGCAGGGCAGAGGGCGGCGTCACATGGCCCCCTGCCGCCTCCCGGCCCAGGCAGCCAGAGCCTCCTCCCTGGCGCGGGTCAGCCCAGGCTCCCCGGCAAAGGCGGGGAACTGGGGCGGGGCGAGGAGCCCCGGGAAGGATCCGCGTAGTTTCCCCGAGAGGAAATCTCTGCTGTTGCCGCGCTGGAGGAAGGGAGGGGGTTAGCAGGGAAAGCGGAGCCTTCGCGCGCCAGGCGGCTGCCGAGGCCGGTCCCTGGCGCGCTGCCCGCCGTGGAGGGCGCCCTCAACAACGCTCCCGGGGCCGCAACTTGAGCGCCTTCCACGCCCAGATCCCAGCCCCAAAGAGGGCCCGGCACCCCAGCCCTGCCCGCGCTGGCGCGGTGCCAGCTTCGCCCGGGCCGCGGAAGGAGCGCGCCCGGCGCCCGTGACGCACTTAGGGGCCAAGCGCAGCTGGCGGCTGGGGCGCCCCAGGGCGGGGCCGAGCGGGAGCGGAGGGAAGATGGGGTCCCGGAGGCGCGGATCACAGTACTGCCATGCCCGCCACCCGCCTCGCGCCACGTGCAGAGTCACCAAGCACGCACAGTTCTCGCCATTTCACAGAAGAAGAGACTGAGCCCTGACGCTTAGCCCAAGCTCGCGCAGCCAGGACGGCAAAGACCTGAGGTCTCAAAACGGGTCAGGTGGCTTCAGAGCCCGTGTCTTTTCTCTCGGACTAGCTTCCTTTGGTTGTCTGCGGCGCTAGAGGTCTGACACTGCACCGGCATAAATAGCCGCCCATCGCTAATAATTGGGCTTTGTTTTAAATTGGGCCACAGCATCTTTCTGAACTTCTAGATTATGCGTGGTGCGTGGTGTGACCCACATTTGCATGCCCAGCCTGTGGGTGAGGAGCGGCCTGTGTGGCCCCGACTTTGGGGTATCAGGTCAAGTGCGCGGGGGTCCCAGTGGCTGCGCTCCAGGTGCAGGTTCCTGCGGCTCCGCGACCGACCCAAACCCTGCGGGCCTTTCGGCGACCCGGCCAGGCCCGGCGGGCGGGAGGGAGGAGGGGTGGGCAGGCGGCCGCTAGGCACAAATTGTTCCCGAACACCGCGGGGAGGGCCTGCCAAGTTCGCGGCGGGCGTGACGCGGAAACGTAGATAATGAGGCCCAAGGGCGGGGCTCCCGGGCTGCTAACTTCCCAGAGTGTGGCAGGGAGGACCGGAGAAAGAAAACGTGAACGCGCTGACCTCTCCGGTGGGACCTCCTCAGAGATGTGCCGCTGAGATCCGGAAGGGGCATTGCGTCCCACCTGTGCCCACGCGGGGGCTGGGTCCCCGAATTGGTATTCCCAGACCCTTCTTTCCAGTCTAGAGATGGAGTGGCAAATGCCAAACATCAGTGTTTGTCAAGGGGGACCCAGATGGCCAGGTACAATGATTTTTAAAATCTACATTAAAATAAAAACCCAACCTTCTCAATAAGCCGCTTATTAGCATGCACACTCCAGGTTGCGAAACTGAGGCTGGGAGGGTGGGTAAAGGTGCTCAGCACTTAGGAGACACTCCGTAGGTAATGTTTTCCACATCCAGGTGTTGCCTGTACTTTCCATTCTGTTCATTCAGCCGGCTTAGTTATGAATTGGGTACTAGTGTGTGCCAGTTCTGTAGGGCGTCGGGGGATGCTGCACAGGGAGGAAACCATGCCCCCCTAGGGCTGGGGAGGGGGCTGGCGGCACTACCCTGTGGATCTGCATTGTTACTAACTGCGGCAGCACCCCTGGTTTTCTTTCTCTGTATAGCTGATGAGGAATAATGTTGCTAAAGTCCTCAGACTGGTGAGGAGTTGGTAACTTGACACGGGTGATGTGCCTAGGATCACAAAGTTAAGTGTTTAGTCAATAGCACCCATGATTACAGCAGGGGTAGAGCATCACCAAAGCCAAGGGGCCATTGGAGCAACAGAGGGTAATGGAGAAGTTGAACGTTATGGGGGAAGGGCCGCCTTAGGGAAAACTTTAAGGCAAGGTGGACTTACGTAGAAGATAAGAAAAATTGGCCAAGCGAAAAGCTACCAAAAGCTGGCTGGCTGGGGAGGGTGAACATTCCAGGAAAAGGGACCAGCATGTTGAAATCTAAAAGGAATCTGTCTCCATAGAAGGATGGAGAGAAGTCTAA
Source organism: Perodicticus potto (assembly GCA_963574655.1). Lineage (NCBI taxonomy): Eukaryota > Metazoa > Chordata > Mammalia > Primates > Lorisidae > Perodicticus > Perodicticus potto. The sequence continues at coordinate 10,531 of CAUYRH010003005.1, forward strand.
GGTGGCCAGAGCAAAGGGAAGTGTGAGGGGACTTAAATCATTTGGCAAATCAACCTCAGGGCCTGGAGACTGTGGTGGGCATTTCCTTTTTTATCTTAAGTTGGCAAAGAATTGTAAGTAGAGAACAGAAGTTATTAGACGTGTGCTGGTGAAAAGTTACTCTGGCTGTAGAGTGCAAACAGACAGGAGCGTCAACAGTGGGTCCTGGAAGTTCATACCCCAAAGGATTGGGACTCAGATACTTGTATGCCCATATTTCATCACAGCAATAGACACAATAGGCATAAAGGTAGAAGCAGCCAAGTGTCCATCAGCAGATGAGTGGATAAACAAAATAAGGAACACGATTTAGCCCTAAAAAGGAACAATGTTCTGATACATCCTAAAACATGGATGAATACTGAAAATATTATGCCAAGTGAAATAAACCAGACGCAAAAGAACGGATACTGTATGATTCAACTGAAACACCTAGTACAGGCACATTTATAGAGACAGAAAGTAGAATAGAAGTTACCAGGAGTTGGAAGAGAGGGATGGAGAGTTTTTGCCTGCAGGAGTGTCTAACTTGAGGCCAGAATGCCGCATGCAGACTATTTGACACCTGTTTTGCTTATATGAGTTGTCACCACAAAGCCACATCAATAACAAGTGTCAGATATCCTGAAAAATATGCATGAATCTTTTCTTTTGCTCCTCAGCTTTCATTAGTGTTTGCATATTTAATGTGTGGCCCAAGGCAACTCATCTTCCAGTGTGCATCAGCAAAAAAAGAAAAAGGTTAGACATCCCTGGATGGGCACCAAGTTTCTGTTTGCGGTGGTGAAAAAGTTCTGGAAATAATGGAGATGATTGCACATAACATTTTTAACGTATTAACATTAGTTGATTGCACACTTAAACATGGGTAAATGGAATATTTTATGTTACATATGTTTACTACTACTTAAAAGAATTAATAATGCAATATACCCAAAGCCATTAAATTGTATACTTTAACTGGATAAGTTGTATGGTATGTAAATTATATCTCAATGAAGCAGCTACAAATTAAACCACAAAAGAGTGAGTGTGGGGAGATGGGGGTGTGAAGTCAGGAGCTTCTGGCTGTGCTGTGTGTTGGTGGGCAGCCCTGTTTGGAGAGAAGGGAAGAAGTGGCCACACTGGAAGTAGTTTTAGCAGATAGATGGACAACCTAATGTGGCCCAGAAGAAAGAGAAGCGTCAAAGATAATTCACTGGCTTCCCTCTGCTCTGTCCCTCAGCCCCTTGCTGTTAAATAAAAAAATTGAATCCTAATCTGATCTTTTTAAGAATTTGGAAATTTAGCAAGAAAACCACATTACTTCATTATCTTCTTCTGCCTTCCCCATACTTCCAAGTGCTTTTGTGCTCCCAACCAAATGGAAACCAATACCCCTGCCCTACTTCCTTCTCTCTAAATATTATAGAATCAAATGCCTAAACTCTGAGGCTCTTAGAGGCCAAGAAAATAGGAAAAGAAGTACATGCTTCAAAGAGGGGGAACTCTTGTAAAATCAATCTAGGAACTGAAAAGGGATGATCTTTTCCAAGGCAGTTTTCCTTTGAATTATTTTTTCTGTGATGGAATTTCAAAAATAAAAAAATAATTACTTGGTTATTCAGCACAATTACAAGAGCTGGAATTAAATTAAATTTAGTCTGATAAAGGGTGAGCCAGATAATAAAAAGTTCCCACAATATTGATAAAGGGTGAGCCAGATAATAAAAAGTTTCCACAATATTGATACTCATAATAACCATTTGGATAGATACTACCCAATAGCAACTACATCATTTACTGGCCCAATGCAAAATGACAGTTCAGGGCCCTTTGTTCAAAAATCATGAAGAATGCCAAGTTGTTAAAAGAAGAGCATTAAACTAAGCATAGGTGCTTCGAGCACTGGGCCCAGAGCAATTGCCCAGATCACACAAAGATAGATACCAGTATCTCCATTTCTCAGATGGGGAAACTGAGAACACAAACTTAGATAGACCATCCAGCCAGGATTTGCTGCCGTCTTATACTGCAGGGGCACAGCAATTATAAAACATAAAAGTGTTCCCTTTTATGTGATGGCACCACTGGACAATCTTGTCCTTTCTTGCATGAATTTGCAAAGTGGGTTTGTGTCCACAGCATTCACCTATATACAAGAGGCATACTTATAGGACGCTACAAGTTACACAGCTTATTTCCTGCTTCCCTTGTTTTCTTTTCAAGCAATCTCTGCTCCTTCTTTCCAGCTCCAAGTGACATCCCTACTTTCCCTCTTCCTTGAAATCCTGGCGACTGCCCTCCTCACATATTCAAGCCTTTTTTGAAATAGGCTTGTGTGCTTTGAGCTTGGGCACCATGCCCTCTCACCTTGCCATCAGGGCTGCAGATGGGCTGTAGCCATTCTGAGATGATATAAACGATCATTTGTCAACCTCAAAGAAACCAACCTTTCGGCTCGGGAAGAATGAGGATGCATGTAGCCCACAGCTTTAAAAGGCTCATTTTTAGGAAGCAGCACATGGTTTGTTTATAGAGTTGCCACCACAGAGCCACATCAATAGCAAGGAGCCTGTTCTGTGAGGACCACAAAAGCTGCGGATGCAGTAGGAAGGTTGTAGGAGAAGACTCATCCTCAACGTCTGTGAAGAAGCCCCTTAAGAATATCTATCTACACAGCAGTCAACTGATGTCTGTACCATCCAAAGTACAACTGATGTCATCTGTATCATCAAAGGCATCAAGTTCAATAGTGTCTGCTCATATTCAATAGCCACACAGGAGACCTCAGGTCAAGTTCCAGCTCTTCCCTTGAGAGAGAACCACTCACAGATGCACTTGACCTCTATGGTAGTCACTTTTTTCACATGTGCAAAATGGAAAGACTAAATTCTAAAAGTCCATTTTGGCTCTAAAATCTCATAACCTTTTAAAAACAGATGGAGGAATTTGGGAAGTTGGGCTAAGTCTCTATCAATTTCTTGACATTCTTTAATGTCTTCTTAAAAATATTTTTTCATTTTCACTTCTTTTTGCATATGCTATCAATTTGTTTCTATATTAGTCATAGTTTTCTCCTTGTAGAAGAAGAGTTCAGCACAAGCAAACCTTTGGAGGGTCTTGGAGCATTGTGGATGATGGAATTCTGATTCACGGGAATTTTTCAGTGTGGGAATTTCCAAGTATTCAAAGTGGAACGCTCAGTTCCTGGAGGAGTGCATGGACTCCATCCTGGAGGGAGCAGCAGCATCTTGCCCACCAGGGCTGGAAGGTGTTGTTTCCAACAGAAGTCCTGAGGCTGCTGCTGGTGACCTGCTGCCTTCAGGGGCCAGGGCATCCGGGGCCCTACCAGTGAGCAAGGAGCAGTTTGTCTTCAGAAACTCCTACTCTCTCTAAGCCTTCCCTTCTACTTTGGTACAAGGCACTCTGCCATACGAAAAGAAAGTGCTGATGGAAGGAAGTGCCCAGTATGTTGGAAAGAAGTAGCTCTGGTTCTAGAAAACCAAGCTTACTCTGAAAAGTGGACATAGCATAGGGCAGTCACCAGTTAATAGTATAGGCTCTGTGGTCAGCACTCAAGGTCCAAATCCCAGTTCTGCCCAGTCTGGTGCTTATGTGGTGGATAGTGGTGGATTTCTGAGCTTAAAGAGCTAATCAGATGTAGAACTTCCCACACAGATAGCTATGATGGTAAATGCACTCATTTTAAGGACTTTGCATATTATTTTTTCTTTCTTTTTTTTTCTTTTATTGAGTAGAGTGCTGTAGCATCACAGCTCACAGCAACCTTAAACTCTTGGGGTTAAGCGATTCTCTTGCCTCCGCTTCCCAAGTAGCTGGGACTATAGGCACCCACCACAACGCCTGGCTATTTTTCTGTTGTAGTTGTCATTGTTGTGTGACAGGCCCGGGCTGGATTCAAACCTTCCAGCTCCAGTGTATGTGGCTGGTGCCCTAGCCGCTGATCTACAGGCACCAAGCCTGCGTATTATTTTTCATTTTGCATAAGATAAAAAGTTCAAACTGATCTCAATTTGAACCCCTGAGGAATCACTTTGTGATCAAATACACTTTACCCTCTTGGGCAATGATGAGAACAGCTTCCAACTTGTTTCTCTCAATGACAGTGGCCCTGATCCTCTGGTGGGACACTAGAACAGGATTTTCCACCAGAATTTTGTTTTTCTCTATGAACTGTCTGGGACACTCCCTCTGAACCTGCTTTCTGAATACCCACCTTCCTCCCTACCACTGGTCCACTCTGTTGGCCTCTACAGGCCTGCCTCACCTCCTCATCAGCTTCCTCTGCCCAGCTGTCCCCAACCCTTTGCGACATACCCAAAGTTTGGGGACCTGGCTTTCCTCCGAAATGCCAGCCAAATCTGACTTGAGTTCTTCAAGTCCTCAAAGACCTGATAGCGTGCACACACACCCCCAAAAATATCTCTGTGGGTGGTGCCTGTGGCTCAAAGGAGTAGGGTGCCAGCACCATATGCTGGAGGTGGCAGGTTCAAACCCAGCCCCGGCCAAAAACTGCAAAAAAAAAAAAAAAAAATCTTTGTAAAAATTATATCTTTTTCAAAATTATTTTTCTTTTTAAAAACTTTTTATGGTGATAAAATATAAACAATAACATAAATTTTACCATTTTAACCATTTTTAAGTGCACAGTTCAGAGGTATTAAGTATATTCCCATTCTTGTGCAACCAGCACCTCCATGCATCCACAGAACTCTTTTTGTCTTGCAAAGCTGAAACTCTGTCCGCGTTAAACAATTCCTCATCCCTCCACCCCCATTCTAATTCTATCTCTATGGATTTGACTACTTTGGGTGTAAGTGGAATTATACAGGATTTAGATTGGCTGCTTTCACTTAGCATAATGTCTCAAGGTACTTCCCTGTTGTGGCATCTGTCAGAATTTCCTTCCTTTCTGCAGGTAAATAATACTCCATCATATGTAGATACTGCGTTAGCCCCTCTTGGGCTCTTCCTGAAAGGAAGAAAAGAGAGAATTAGTCACAAATAATCCCTAGTCAGCTTCCCGTCGGTCAGCAGCAGTAAAAATCCCTCAGCAAGAGTCACAGAAGGGTGAGAGAGAGGTCGGGAGGCTGAGAGCTGTTGCACAGGGAGGCGGCGACCACAGAAGTTACAGATCCTGTTCACCCAACCCCTGAATGCCCCTAGGAGCTGTCAATGGTGCCCTCTGTAGGTGGGAGTCTTAATTTACGTCTTAGGAAAAGTGACAGTAGCCCATGAACATAAAATAATTGTTTTTGTGGTATAATGTATATAACATAAAATTTTCCATATTGACCATTTTTTTTTAGAGATATGAGGGTCTCACTATGTTTCCTAGGCTGGTCTAGAAATCCTGGCCTCAAGCAATCATCCTTCCTTGGACTCCCAAAGTGCTGGGGTTATAGGTATACCATGCCGGGCTGGACCTGTATAGCTCAGTGACATTAAGTGCATTCACATTTTTGGGTGATAATCACCACCCTCCAACCTCGGAACACTCCATCTTCCCAAACCGAAACACTGTATCTGCTAAATACTAACCTTTCATCCTCCCTTCTCCCAGGCTCTGGCAACCACCATTCTACTTTTTGTCTCTATGAATGTGGTTACACTAGATCACTCATATAAGTGAAATCATACCTTATTTGTCCTTTTAGCTTATTTTACTTGGGATCATGTCCTTAAGGTTGGAGCATGTGTCAGAAGTTCTTTCCATTCTAAGGCTGGAAAATAATCCATTGTATGCATATACCACATTTTGTTTATCCGTTCATCCATTGATGGACACTTGGGTTGCTTCTCCTTTTTGGCTATTGTGAATAGTGCCGTTATGAATATGGATGTACCGGCTCAGCGCCTGTGGCTCAACGGGCTAAGGCGCCAGCCCTGTACACCTGAGCTGGCGGGTTCGAATCCAGCCCGGGCCCGCCAAACAACAATGATGGCTGCAACCAAAAAATGGCCAGGCATTATGGCGGGCGTCTGTAGTCCCAGCTACTTGGGAGGCAGAGGCAAGAGACTCGCTTGAGCCCAGGAATTGGAGGTTGCTGTGAGCTGTGATGCCATAGCACTCTATCCAGGG
>CAUYRH010003007.1:0-10475 GCA_963574655.1 Perodicticus potto
TGGCCGGGCGTTGTGGCGGGTGCCTGTAGTCCCAGCTACTTGGGAGGCAGAGGCAGGAGACTCGCTTGAGTCCAGGAATTGGAGGTTGCTGTGAGCTGTGATGCCATGGCACTCTATCCAGGGTGACAGCTTGAGGCTCTGTCTCAAAACAAACAAACAAACAAAAAAAAACCTTTTGTGTAAACTTTTATTATGGGTTAACTTTAAATCATAGCTGTGTACGTTAGTGCAATCATGGGGTACAATGCACTGGTTTCATATACAATCTGAAATATTTTCATCAAACCGTTTAACATATCCTTCATGGCATTTTCTTAGTTATTGTATGAAGACATTTGTATTCTGCATTTAGTATGTTTCACCTGTACCCTTCTGAGATGTAGGTGTGGCCCCACCAATTACCCTCCCTCCACCCATCTTCCCCCTCCCTTACCTTTCCTTGCCCCTTTCCCCATATTCTTGTGCTATAATTGGGTTATAGCCTTCATATGAAAGCTATAAATTACCTTCATAGTAGGGCTGAGTACCTTGGATGCTTTTTCTTCCATTCTTGAGATACTTTGCTAAGAAGAATATGTTCCAGCTCCATCCATGTAAACATGAAAGAGGTAAAGTCTCCATCTTTCTTTAAGGCTGCATAATATTCCATGGTACACATGTACCACAATTGCTAAGTCATGGAAGAAGCCCAAGTGCCCACTGACCCATGAATGGATTAATAAATTGGGGTAAGTAGATTTTTTACCTTTAGATGGATCTTCTGAGAGAATGCACTGATATTCAATACAGATGTGATGGGAGGGACAAAAAGCAAATGAGAGGGATACAGAATGGCCCACTCAGCCAGCTTGGCAGCAGCCAGAATTGGCACCCACACATGGTCAAGGGGTAAGGGCTAGACTCCTGAGGCTCCACACTGCCACCACAGACTTTGCATTTCTAGCTACAGATCCACCCCTCTACCGTAAAGGGCCTCCACACTAATAAGGGAGCTGCCTACAGACTGAATAGCAGCATTGCCCCAGAGAGGGAGCATAGCGGGGTCCCACGGGCTTCAAAGCTATGAATGCTGCATCTGGTACCATTTTGAGAGCCCAGCCTCAGAATGTGGTGTCTGTCCAGGGGCCAGTGCTCCCAGCACAGCTTCTTCATCACTGCTGCCAGGCCATGAAGGGAGCAGGGATGCCAGGCACTCTCATAGACCCCAGGGACAAGTGCCACCATTCCACGGCTGCTGTGGATTCCAAGCATGGGTGAACCCCCATGTCCACTCACCCCTCCTACTACACCTGAGGGTGCCCATCCTGCCACCACTGATGCAGCTACCATGGGACCAAGGTGGACATAAGCCCCTATGGTCCCCCATCCCTGCTGCCACTGCTCAGAGGGGCTCACCCTGATCCCTCCTGATCTTTCAGATTAAGCCCAGGCACAAGCCCATCCTTCAACATGAACATCCCCCTGTACCTGCTTGGAATTTGACAGCCATAGGGGAATGACGTGACAGAAGAAAGCAGCACCGTGCTCCTGGAGTTCTGACCTGTAGGGTGGGTTGTTCCAAGAGTACTAAGAAGTACCATGAATACTTCTTAGCATGAAAGAGAGTGAAGAACTCACTGTCCTGTACCAGAGAGCACATGGATCGTCATTCAAGGTTGTCTACACCCTTCCCAGTGGAAAATTGGGTGCAGATAGAAGTCTATAGGGTAAGAGAGTATCCCCACTCTAGAAAAGCAGCAGCATTGTAGCCCAGGAAAAAAATGGAAATGGGGACCTACCTTTCTCCAACCATACAATGCCACAGACATAGCCACCTTTGCTCCTAAGTGTGAGCTTTCAACCTGACCGTCTCAATCTAGGAATCTCAACCCCTGCGTCTGTACATCACTGAATCAATAGGAAACACTGCCCGGCACCTACTCAAACCACAGAAGCCTTGTGTGTTCCATGGATTTGAGGGTGGGCTAGAAGTCCTCTTCCTGAGATACCTCTCTCTTCCAGGAGGAGGTTAACATCCCTCCAGGGAAGTCCATGGCATAACCACACCTCCCTGTCACAGCATTTCAGCCATAGCAAACAGCCAGTCCGGTAGACCTGAACATGGCAGGTTAAGCTATCTCTGCTACCTCTACTGCAGCTGGGCCCAGACAGAAGCTACTATCTCTGCGCATCGGGACCACTGAAGGACAGAAACCACAATCGCTACCAAGAGAGGGAGGTATGTATCCCACAGCTGCCTGCTTCTGCAAATTTCATCAATAATGAAATACGACAAAAAGTAGAGAGTGGGCCCCTCTGTAGAGAGTGGGCCGTGAGGCGGCAAGGCCCCCAGAGCCTGGGGAACAATCAGGGAATGAATCCCCAACTACTTCTCCTCCATTCCAGAAACAACCATATTCCTTTCTTCATGCTCCCTCTGCCAGAAGTCACTAGCTCTTTCTCTATGTAGTTAACTTTTAAGAACGATAGAGAGATCCTTCTGATCTTTCCCTTCTTACTTTTTGTCATATGTTAACAAAGTTGAGTAATAACCATTAACAAGATGATTTGTCTTTACTCAAGTGTTTTACATTTTCCAATCATGCTGTAAGACCAAAAATATGTCTTTTGTTTATGCTGCTTCCCCCTGGACAACCCTGTACAGATACTATATAATAAAGCTGATTTTGCGCTTTGGTGCTGGCTGCAGCCATCAGCTCAGCAGACCTCCTGATTCCGTATTTTGTCTCTGTGTCTTCTCTTATGCTGTATTTTTCTCAATCCCCACCAATTTCACTGTTTCGCTCTCCTTCCCTGCGCTGGTTTGCAACCCCCCTCCTGTTACAGGCTCACACTGCACCTACCCTTCTCCTATCTGAGCATTCTTCTGAAGCAGGGGAGCTCTCATCACAGGAGAACAGGTAAACCACAAAGCTATTGATTTGAGCTGAAGGAAGACATTCCAGATGAGAAGAAATTGCATAAGAAGGCTGGGAATATGGAGAAAAAGTTTACTCTGACACCAGCAAAAGATCATAGTAGCACTCCCATGATGGTCTCTAACCAAAAGGAAATTTTTGAAATGCCAGATATGGAATCCAAAACATGAATCTTAAGTAAGCTCTATGGGATCAATGAGAAAGTTGAAAACCAACGCAAAGAAACCAAAAAAAAATTCACAACACAAATGAAAACTTCACTAAAGAGATAGATAGTTTTAAAAAAACATAACAGAACTCCTGGAAATAAAGGAGTTATTTAGAGAATTTCAAAATACAGTAGAATATGTTAACAGACTAGACCAAGAAAAGAAAGCTTTTGAATTAACTCAGGTAGGTAAATATTAAGAAAAAAATCAAGAGAAATGAAAAAAGTCTCTGAGAAATATGGAATTATATAAAAAGCCCAAACATTAGAATCATAGGTATCTCTGAAGAAGAAGACAAATTAAAAAGAATGGAAAACCTATTTGAGGGAATAATAAAGGAAAACTTCCCTGATCTTGTAGAGATTTAGACACCCAGACACAATAAGGTCAATGAACTGATTGAAGATTTATTGCTTGAAGATTTATTGCCAACAAAGGCACATCATCATCAGTCTAACCAAAGTCAAACTGAAGGACAAAATCCAACAAGCAGTGAGACAAAAGCATCAAGCAACTTATAAAGGAAAACCCATCAGACTACTAGTAGGCTTCTCAGCAGAAACCTTATAAGCCAGTAGGAATTGGAGTTCCACCATTAACATCCTAAACAGAATAATTGTCAGTCATGTATTTTATGTGCTACAAAACTAAGTTTTATAAGTAAAAAAGAAAATCTTTTCCAGACAAGCAAACACTAAAGGAATTTGTCCCCCCTAAGATTTCCCCTATGAGAAATGTTCAAAAGTACTCCTCATACTAAAAAGTGTAGTCAAGGCTGAGCACCCGTAGCACAGTGGTTACAGCACGAGCCACATACACCGAGGCTGATGGATTTGAACACGGCCCAGGCCAGCTAAACAACAATGACAACTGCAACAAAAAATAGTCAGGCATTGTGGTGGGCACCTGTAGTCCCAGCTACTTGGGCGGCTGAGGCAAGAGAATCACTTAAGCCCAAAGAGTTGGAGGTTGCTGTGAGCTGTGTGACACCACGACACTCTACTGAGGGCAACATAGTGACACTCTGTCTCAAAAAAAAAAAAAGAAGTGTAGTCAACACTCACCAGTGAAAAATCACTTGAAAGTAAAAATGCATGGCTCTTATAAAATAGTAACATCAGGGAGAAAACAACACAAATAGTTAACAATCAACATGATAACTGGAATAATACTTCACTTACCAATACCAATATTTAATTTAAATGATCTAAATGCACAGTTAACAGACATAGATCAGAATAAAGAACCTTTTTATGTTCAAAGGACATATTAGTCAAGCTGCAATAAAATAAGGCTGCATTTAAGAAACTTCAACTAGATATATTTTAAAATGTACATTATTTTGTAATAATCTAACCACTATATACTTAATAATTACAAAAAATGAAAACTGTTTTGTTAATTTAAAAGTTAGCTACTATTTTGATGACTTTGTCATGTGTGTCTGCTTTCTATGGGAAAACATTTGAATATTTGGTTGCAGGATGGAAATTCTAAGAACTACAGAATACCAGAATATATTCACAAGCTATATATCCAATAAAGGACTACTAATCAGAATATACAAAAAACACAAATCAGCGAGAAAAAATAATAATCCCACCAAAAATCAGGCAAAAGATACGAGCAGAATTTTTCAAAGCATACATGCAAATATTCAGGAAACGTGAAACATTGTTCAATATCACTAATCTTTAGGTATATTTGAAACCACAATGATATACCACCTTACCCCGTCAGAATGGTTATTATTAAAAAGTAAAAACATGAGAAGGTGGTGGACTGCAGGAGACAGCAGAAAGTCTGGAGCTGTGAAGGACTGACACAGAAGGCAAGTGCTTAGGCCGGTGGCCCTTGGGACAGGAGGGAGCCCTTCTGCAGTTTGTGGATGTCAGGGGGAGCCCACATTGGAACTGCAAGAGAAAGACTGGGCAAGTAGGTAGACTCAAACAGCCTTCAGCCACTGGATTTTATATATTTTTTATTTTTTAAGAGATGGGGGTCTCACTATGTTGCCCAGGCTGGAGTGCAGTGACTATTTACAGACACGATCCCACTATTGACCAGCACGGGAGTTTTTTGACCTACTCCATTTGCAACCTGAGCCAGTTCACCCCTCCTTAGGGCCCCCCAGCTCCTGGGAGGTCACTGTATTGATGCCGAACTTAGTGCGGACACCTGGCATAGCGCACTACAGCCCAGAACTCCTGGACTCACATGATCCTCCTGTCTCAGCCTCGTGAGTACGTACTACAGGCGCCGGCCAACCACCAGGTTTGAATTCGGGGTGGAGTGAATTTTCCATCAGCTTGACTGGGGGCTGGTTTGCCATTGCCAGAAGGTCTTGGCTGCTAATTGGGCAGCTATTGTAAGAAGGTCATGGATGCTACCGGGGCGCCATTGTGGGAAGGTCTGTCCGCAGGGGCCTAGCACATGGCTGGCCTTGGCATGCCTGCTGAGCCTGAACATTCACTCCTGGGGAGATTTGGGTGGCTCCTGCACCCCCTAGGAATTGTAATCAGGAGGCACTGTGAGACTTGCCTACTAAAGACTATGGATAGTGTTAATACCCCAATCCAGAGGGAACTGAATCCTGAGTAAATAATCAGGCACTCACCAGGGCAACTAAGTAAAGATAACAGGACCCCTTCTCCTCAAGTATTAGAGGAACTAGAATTCTCTGTGTGTGTGCGCTCCCTCTCCTAACACCACAGCGCCGCCTGGTGTGCTGGAGGTATATTGCAATGTATATGTGTATACACAGACGTATAGAGTTAACATTGCCCCCTTCTACAATTGTTTTATTTATTTATTTATTATCATTTTTTTTTTTTTGTAGAGACAGAGTCTCACTTTATCTCCCTTGGTAGAGTGCTGGTGTCACACAGCTCACAGCAACCTCCAACTCCTGGGCTTAGGTGATTCTCTTTCCTCAGCCTCTGGAATAGCTGGAACTACAGGGGCCCAGCCACAATGCCCAGCTATTTTTTGTTGCAGTTTGGCCAGGCCGAGGTTGAACCTGCCACCCTCGGTATATGGGGCTGGCGCCCTACCCACTGAGCAACAGGCACTGCCCTTTATTTTTACTTTTTAATCTTATTTTTAGTAGTGTTTTTTCTTTTCTCTTTTTTGTTGTTGTTTATGGTTATTTTACTTTTTGTTGTATGTTTGTTTGGTTATTCATATTCTTTCTTTCTTTCTTTCTTTCTTTTTTTTTTTGAGACAGAGCCTCAAACTGTCACCCTGGGTAGAGTGCTGTGGCATCACAGCTCACAGCAACCTCCAGCTCCTGGGCTGAAGTGATTCTCCTGCCTCCACCTCCCAAGTAGCTGGGACTACAGGCGCCGGACACAACACCTGGCTATTTTTTTTTTTTTAGTTGCAGCTGTCATTGTTGTTTGGTGGGCCCAGGCTGGATTTGAACCCACCAGCTCAGATGTATGTGGCTGGCACCTTAGCCACTTGAGCCACAGAGTCTCAATCTGTCACACTGGGTAGAGAGCCATGGTGTCACAGCTCACAGCAACTTCAAACTCTTGGGCTTAAGCAATTCTCTTGCCTCAGCCTCCCAAGTAGCTGGGACTACAGGTGCCTGCCACAATGCCAGCGGTTTTTTGGTTGTAATTGTCATCGTTGCTTAGCAGGGCCAGGCCAGGTTAGAACCCACCACTCTAGGTGTACATGGCCAGTGCCCTGCCAACTGAGCTATGGGAGCCACCCAAGGTTGATTGTATTCTTAATCTCCATTTTTATTTTTTTCAAGAGCAAGGGCTCCTTTTTGCTTTTTACAGTATCTCAAGCCCATTTATTCTATTTTACTTGTTTCCTTTTTTCTATTTTTTGACAGAGACTTTTCTACTTTTCTCATCTTTCCCACATAAAATTCTCATACAACACCTAAGATACCACCCCATTTTGTTGTTAGTTTCTGATTTTTTCTTTCTTCTTTTTTTCTTATCTGAAATAACTATATTTTTAATTTTCCTTATGTATTTTTTTCCTTTTTCTTTTTTCTCTGAGAGCTGGGGGTTCTTGGCATTGATCTGGTTAGTAGGTCTTGACAGAGGTCTGGCTCAAGGTGATGGTGAGATCACAGTCTAGGGAGACTTTCTACGTTTGGCCTCTGAAAAGACAGCACTACATTGCTGAATTTTTATTTCTTTTTTATTTTTATTTTTTGTATATATTCTGGGTTTTTTTATTCTTTCCTTTTTTTTAAATTAAATCATAGCTGCATACATTAGTGCAATCAAAGGGTACAATGTGCTGGTTTCATATACAATCTGAAATGTTTTCATCAAACTGTTTAACATACCCTTCATGGCATTTTCTTAGTTATTGTATAAAGACATTTGTATTCTGCATTTAGTAAATTTTGCCTATACCCTTCTAAGATGCACCATAGGTGTGGCCCCACCAATTACCCTCCCTTCACCCATCCTCCCCCTTCTCCTCTTCCCTATATTCTTGTGCTATAGTTGGGTTATACCCTTCATATGAAAGCTATAAATTAGCTTCATAGTCGGGCTGAGTACATTGGATACTTTTTCTTCCATTCTTGAGATACTTTGCTAAGAAGAATATGTTCCAGCTCTTTTTATTTTTATTTTTTTCTTCTTCTTCATTCTTTTCTCTATCTTCCTATATTTGACAGAGGCAGGTCTTGTTCTCCTCAGACTGGTTAGGAGCTCTTGATGGAGAGGGACCTGCCTAGCCCAAACATGTTTAATCCATGAGTTTCAGGCATGGCCATAGCACCATGCCAAACATCTCCATTTCTCCTATCACTCTCAATCTCTCTTTTTTCCTTCCTTCTCTATTTTTCAATTCTTTTATTTCATCCCCCTTCCTTTGTTTCCTTCTCCTTTCTTCCTTTGCCCTCTTCCTCTGCTTTCTCCCTGCTGCTTATTTATCCTTCTCTTCCTTTTGGCCTTGTACTAAGAAGCCATTTCAACACTTAAGCTCTGAGAGAAGGTAATTTAAAGTGAGGAGGAAGTGAGAAGGAAAAAGTGGGGCAAAGTGGTGAACAAGAAGAAAACACATATGAGGAGTAATCAACAAAAAATTCTGGCAACATGGAAAACCAAACCAGAGCAACTCCCCCAGGTAACCACGAGGCAGCTACTGCAGAGGACTCCACCTATAAAGAATTAGTGTAATTTACAGAAAGATAATTTAAAATATAGATGATAAAGGCAATAAAGGGAACAGATGAGAAAGTGGAAAAGTAGAACTAAAGGATGAATGAAAGAGATGAAGAGTATAGAAATGATATGACAGAGCTTAAGGAAAGGAAAGAGGCAAACAGGGAATTTCAAGATGCAGTAGAAAGTATCAAAAATAGATTAGACCATGCAGAAGAAAGAATCTCAGAGCTAGAGGATAAAGTTCTTCAGTTAACCCAGGTAGTTAAAGAGGTAGAAAAGAATAGAGAGAAAGCGCAACATTTGCTCAGAGAATTAAGGGACTTCTTAAAGTGTTCAAGCATATGAATAATAGGGATCCCTGAAAGGAAAGATCATCCCAAAGGAATGGATGCCCTACTATGGAATATCATAAGTGACAACTTCCCAAGTTTCACTAAATATCCTGACACACTCCTTTTAACATGCTATCAAACCCAGGTCATCGCAACTCTCCAAGACATATTGTAATTAACCTGTCCAAAATCAAGACAAAAGAGAAAATTCTGAAAGCAGCCAGCAAAAAGCACCAACTGACCTATAGGGACAGAACCATCAGTGACACCAGACTTTTCAGCTGAAACATTCCAAGCCAGAAGAGAATAGTCATACACCTTTAACCTTCTTAAACAAAACAATTTCCAACCCAGAACATATATATATATATATATATATATATATATATATATATATTTATATATATATATATAATATATAAATATAACTTTTCCCCCAATGAGAGAAAACTTATGTTCACCCAAAAACCTATATGTGGATGTGTATTGCACTTTATACATAACCATCAAACACCTGAAACAACCCAAGTGTCCTTCAGTTGGAGAATGAATAAACAAACTCCAGTGTTTCCTAAGTCTGCCATAACACCAAAGAAATAAGGTATTGAGGGCAGCGCCTGTGGCTCAGTGAGTAGGGCGCTGGCCCCATAGATGGAGGGTGGTGGGTTTAAATTCCACCCCAGACAAACTGCAACAACAACAACAAAATAGCTGGGCATTGTGGCGGGTGCCTATAGTCCCAGGTACTTGGGAGGCTGAGGCTAGAGAACCACGTAAGCCCGAGAGCTGGAGGTTTCTGTGAGCTGCGATGCCACGGTACTCTACTGAGGGTGACAAAGTGAGACTCTGTCTCTAAAAAAATACAAAATAAAAAATAAAAAAATAAGCTATTGATACATGAAGCAACATAGCTAAATTTCAAATGCATTTTACTAACTGAAAGAAGCCCAGATCAAAATGCCTTTAAATAAATGATTCTATTTTTGAGACATTCTGGAAAAGGCAAAGCTATAGGAATGGAAAATAAATCAATGGTTGCTTGGGGTTCAGGGTGAGGGAAATAATTATCTACAAAGGAAAAGCATGAGGAAAGTTTTCAAGTTGATGAACAAAATTTTAGAAAGAGTAAAGCATAATTTTATAATTTTTGTCATCAGTTACTACTAAATGTTAAGTATGATATACTGTATCTTATAACCATTTCACATTTATTAATCATAGCTTATTTTGTTTTAGTATATCCAGAATGAATTGAACAAAGGCCAAAATATTGTCAAACTTAAGTTAAAAATGAGAAAGAACATAAAGTGTATTTTATAACAAAATTATTAGGTCTGTTCTATTCAAAGGAGGTGGTATCAAATTTGAAAAATCAGGCTTACATCCAGTCTCCTTAAGCTAGGGGAAAAATAGTACAGATTGCAAAGTTTGGATTAGAAGGTACAGAAACAGTTCAGTGTTGTGGGTATAAGTTATACAGACAGATTATTCAGAGTTGACTGGTAGAGTTAAAAACCTAAATTGTAAGATCACTGCATGATACAGTGAATTGAAATAGATAGGAATGAATTTATTCCAGTAAGCTGTTTTAACCACTGTAATAACTAATTAGAAAAACAAGAGATTTGTTCATCAAATTTAAGTAGGGTATTATTCTATAAGCAATTCAAGCAAAGTTTCTTTACAAAATGCTGCTTAGACTGTAGATTAACTGTTAAAATGTCTTATATAAGAGCAAAGGAACTACATAAATATGTATCATGTATTACAGCATGGGCTTAAAAAGGAAGATTATTGATAAGCGATATACAATTAATCAATAACTAGAAACAGGGAAGCGGATATTAGAATTCTGCTCTAAGCAGGTTA
>CAUYRH010003014.1:0-12840 GCA_963574655.1 Perodicticus potto
CCATGAGAATTTGCCCCAGGCACTCTCAGTCCAGTTTGGGCTCCGATGGGGTCCCTGTTCCAGGAGGCCTTCGCCTCTGGGGACAGGCCACCCTCCAGTGGTCACCCTTGCATTCTGGACAGGGGCCAGGTGGCTTGCCCAACCAGTGGTATTGCTGGGGGCAGTCTTGCCCTGGTCTTTCCGTGATCTTTTACTACCAGAAATAGATCAATGTTTTCAAATCTAATCAGATTGAGGATCAAGGGCAGAGATATCCCAAAGCCAATTCACAAAACCCACACTTAAAATCTTGTTCCTTTAGAATCACTCCCACTATTAAAATCTGTATTAGTTAGAATTCGGCAGAGAAAGAGAAGGATGTGGATATGCCCAAAAGGACGTTTATTTTAAGGAACTGGCTCATGTGACTATAGAGGTTGGCAAGTTCAAAATCTGTAAGGTAGTCTCAGAGAAAGAGCATTGCTGCAGTTCAAATTCAGATGGCACCTGCTAGCAGAATTACCCCTTCTCTCAGGAGATCTGTTTTTAACTGTTTAGACACTCCACTTATGGAGGCTAACCTTCAACACATTATGGAGGGCAATCTACTATATTTAAAGTCTACTGATTTCACAGCTAATCTCATCTAAAAAATAACTTCACTGAAACATCTAGAATAATGTTTGACCAAATATCAGGGGACACATTTAAGACTTACCCACTCTTGCTGAGTTTAGAGGAAGCATATTTTATTACAATTGTAATAAGTACATTGGTGAGTTTAGAGGAAGCATATTTTACCACAACTGTAATAAACAATTGTAATGAGACAAGTTATTTACGGTGTTAATAACTACATTTGTGTCAGAACTTGAGAAAAATAACTGGCTTACAGATTTAGCATTTTTAGTGGATTTAAATGCTCATTTAGATGAGTTAAACATTCATCTTGAAGGTGAAATCCAACTTGTCAATACAATGTTTCAAACTATTAACTGCATTCCAAATGAAACTGAAATTATGGCAACCTTAAATTAAAGCAAACAATTTTATGCATTTCAAAATTTTGGCTAAACATAGTCCTATGAACAGCAAAAAATATTTAGCCTTGCTTTTCAACTTGATTTAAGTATTTGAAAAAAAGATTTCAAGATTTCTGGGAAAATAATTAATATTTTGGTGCATTAGCGTCTCTATTTTCAGTTGTCATAGATATGTTACCTGCCAATTTTCAAATGGAATGAATAGAGCTGTAATCTGACATTCAACTTAAAGAAAAATTTGATCATGTCTCTTGACTAGACTTTGAAAGGTCTTGTCTTCCTTGAGTTAAGTATCTCTCACTTACTAATCATGCCTTATTCATGTCAGCACTTCTTGGCAGCACCTATGTTTGTGAGCAACTATGTTCAAGAACAAAGCACATGAGGAGAGACTTATCAAAAACATATGATAATCATCTTGAAAACGCACTGGAAATGGCAACTACTTCCACTGAATTAGACAGTAATGTATTAGACCTTCAAATACAATGTCAAATATCCCACTAGTTTTAAGTTGCCCTCTTGTCTTTTACTTTTATAATAAAAATGAAAAAGACTGTGAGAAATAAAATTTTGAATCAAACCCTGCCATCTTTGAAGGGCTCTATGATTACTTTTCTCATAGGAAAATAACCATCATGTGGTCTTTATTTAAAAAATAAGCTACTGTGTATGTCATTTTTCTCTATTTAAAAAAATTATTATTTAATCAATTTTTGTAGATCATTGATTTAAACAAAATTATACTAATACTTTTAAATTAATTCATTGGTTTTTATTACTAAATGTATTAAATGTATTACAACTAATCTTAAAGACTGCATTGTTCATATGTTTCTATTTGAATGTTTCAGCCTTTTAATGTACATCATAATTTTTATCTGCAAAGCTTTGAGTATAAGATATTGGTATATAGTATATATTATTTTACATTATTTATCTTCCTGTTAAGTTAGTTTATAATTGCCCTTTGGATATCCTTCTTTATGTAAATGTTATTTAATATTCTGAGCCTTAACTATTAACATTTTAAACTTCTATATAGCCAACATATCTGCAGTTAACATATTATTTTTAATTTCACATTTTCTTTGGTTACATATAAAAAAGTCATCTATAGCATAATAATAGTTTATTCAGTTTTTGCCTATTGTGAGGATTTTTAAATTTTTTTGAGGATGTGAAAACTGTTTTATTAATAGAATGTGTAAATTTGTAAGTATCTACAACATAAGCATTTTTAATGGCATAACCTATTCAATCCATCTCTGAGGCTAGGACTTCATTAAGAGCATGGGTGTGGGGTGTGTGTGTGTGTGTGTGTTATAAGTGACCTGAAAAATTCATTCAATATTGTTATCCCTGCTTTTTCCTTCTGTTTTCATAAGCTTAAGTTTTCTCTTACCCTAGATTTCAGACTTATTCTTTTACATGTGTTTTTGTAAGAAAAATACTGCTACTTCTATAGTATCAAATCTGAAATATCCCACCTATTTATGTTTAATATAATGACTGATGCACTTGACTATATTCTTGTCATATGTTGTTTCTATTCAATAGTCATATTTATTATTCTTTCATTTTTCATGCTTAATTATGATAATATTCATTATAATTTTCTGGCTATTTGAAACTGATTCTATATATTGTCAATATATTTAATGCTTATTATACTGACAATTAGATGCATAGTCTTTTCTTTTTTGTTTTTAAAGTTATGGCTTATTCTTTACTATAAAAACATTTTCTCTTGGCATCTTCTATTTCATTAAAATGATACCTTGACCATCATGACTTTTGTCTTCTTTCTCCTCTCCCTTCCCTGATTGGAGATTTGAGTCTGCCTTATTCCCTATGTCCCCTACTACCATTATGAACATCTGAGAGAATTTAATACTTTCACATTTAGGTCATTAGTAAAATTTCATTTGTATTTGAAATTATTTTTATGATTGCCTTATTGAGGATTGCATTACATTTTTAAGGATTACTATTATCCCCTTATCTATAGCTATATTCATATTCTAAGGAGCAATGATTTGATTATTTATTATGTTCTTCATCTTTTCGCACTTTGTGGTCTTCACTCAGATTCATTTGTTTGGTTAAAATAACATCTCCTACAATTTTCAGTTGAGTTATGAAAGGGAATAAAGTCCTAATATACAAAGGCTCTCTGCCAAGTATCCAGCCATGTAACATGAAAAATAGAGATATATATGGCTGGATATTTTTGAGACAGTGCTCATGTCTGTGTTTTTCTCTTCTTTTTGAGGAATGAATGGTGTGGTTATGCAACTGTAAACATAAGAACATGCAATTTCCTTTTTTTCAGGATGCTCTGAATTTTTCCATTTGCAATAAATACACAATGCTGTATTTATTTTGAGTAACAATGATAAAACTTTGCTATGAAATTGGATGATGAACTGTAATTTTAGTGTAGCATTTTTTGGAAAATCAATTAATGTCGTGAAAAGACCATAAACACATCTAAATGCTGAGGTCTGGGACAGGAAGGGAGAAATCAGCAAAACATATTGAAATTGTGAAAACTCCTCCTTCTTTGAATTATTTTAATAAGTTGAGTAAATTCTATGACTCCAAATACTACACAGTAATTCTTCAAAATACACCGGAAAATTGGTTTAATGTAAATATAATCTTAACATTTTTTATTACTAGTTCTAAATGTTAAATAATATATTTTCAAATATGATTCATAAATACCAATTAATAATTCAAGTTCATATTGGAGTCAATATGTTAAACATTATGGTATTTTTTGTTCAGGTGTTATTTACTTGTACGTACACATAACTTTAATTAATACCCACATCTGGATCAAGTTAATAAACAAAAGCATATGCTTCAAATATATAATTCAAGTATTATATCATTAGAGTATAATCCCCAAATACAAAATAAAATAAAAGCAAAATACATTCTGTTGTTTTACAATTTTTCAGACATTCATGTATTTACACACATTCTTACATTATGTCTAATACTAATACATATAAAATATTAGTGTTCTAATGTTATTGTTTAATTTATTGACATTTAGATCTTCATATATCTTTTTCAGCAATACCTTCTGTGATGTAAGAATCTATCTATGGTGCTTCCTGTCAACCTATGCATTTTAAAGGTCATTGTGATAATAATTTCAATTCTATACATTAAATTCATTATTTCCTTAAATATAACAAAGAAAAGACTTCTGAGATATAACTCATTCCTTTATATTTTCTCTAATACAACAACATTTAATAGCTAAAAATATCTATTTTTTTAATCTGTCATTTGACAAAGAAACTGATCAGATTGGATAGTATATTACAAGGAGTACAGTGCCATCTATTGGATAACGTTAATTCCAAATTTTGCTCATAATAAATTTTATGTTTAGGTATGTTTGTGACATAAACATAACATACCACTAAAAAGCTTAAAATTTACCAGATTTTTTCCCCACACATACACAAAAGCCTCATGTTTGGTATTGTCTAATAATTCCCTGGTCTTACTGAGTTATTAACACCAAAATTAAGAGTAGATAAAAGAGATCAAGCTTTATATTTGAAGTTTAGGAAAGGAGGAAGACACCCTTGGTGAATCTGACTTTATTAAAGAATAATTTTTAAGATTATACACAGTTATGAAATGAAATTTGTATCTACAGAGATAATAATATTTTTAATATATAAGTTGTTATGTTTAACAAAGAACTGTAAAATTTATAGGGAAGGTTATGTAGCAATTCTGGATAAACATGAATTTTTCGAGT
The DNA here is from genome assembly GCA_963574655.1 of Perodicticus potto. Taxonomy (NCBI): domain Eukaryota; kingdom Metazoa; phylum Chordata; class Mammalia; order Primates; family Lorisidae; genus Perodicticus; species Perodicticus potto. Next base: position 4,813 of record CAUYRH010003014.1, read on the forward strand.
TAAAAAATGGCAATTAGAAGAAAAAAACTAGTACACAGGAAATATTTCAAAGAGAAATATTAGTCCTTACATTTGGATTTAGGCCATCCAGATCCTTTAAATAAGAATGTCAGCTGTCATGCTATGCCCAGTTAGAATTACAAATATTTTGTTTTGTGGTTGTAACACATTCCAGTCAGGATAACAATTTAAAAAAATTAGCAAAGCAGAAGCTGACTGTTGGCATTGCTCAACCCGGAGCAGCTGCTTTCCTTCTGCGATTGCACTGAGGTTCTCATTTTATTGAAAAAATTTAAACGAGTAGTGTGTCCATAGAAAGGCAGCAGAGGAAGGTGAATCCACAGTCTAGCAAGTCTCTTCCTCTATACGTCTCTAGAGCTTCTATCTTGGATTTAATAAGATGGTAGAAAGCTTCTTTGAGATCATTGAAAGAGAATATAATTGCAGCAAATTACAAAGCTAGTCGTCTAATCTAAATTCTTTATTTTGGAAGAAGGGGAGTGTTGCTGTATTTAGGTCTAACTGCTAGCACTGAAGGTGAGAAGGGAAGATGAGTTAAGTATGGAGTGCAAATTATATGGAAATATGAAAGCTAAATTTCATTGTGATTGCATAAATGTAGTTTGGATGCAAAATGTTTAAAATATAAATGGGAAAAATATAAAGAGGAAATTATTTCCAAAAATTTTGGACATACTATAATGTGAAGGGCAGAATAGAAACATTTGCATGCTCCCAAATACATGATTCATTAGCTTCTGTTATTGGCTACTCTTTATAATTTGAACCTGGGTTAAATACAGTTACTATCTATAGATTTATACATAAATTTGACTTTAAGTGGCATTAGTGAATTAGAATGAGTAGCATTGGGGATTTAGCATTCAAAGAACTGAAAAGAAGTTTATAAAGACTAGTTCCATGTTATCTGAAATTAGCAATAAATATAGTACATACATTTCATTACGCCATAATTAACCAAATGCTTTAATATATTAAAAACACAATTTATTTCTCATAATTCCATTATTAAGGCAAAGCACATTTTTATTTTGCCTTTTTATAGATAAGGAAAGCATGACACAACATCTAAATGACTCTCTTATTTCCAGGAGTAGGAAGTAGAAGAAGTTGTACTTAGATTCAGGCTCCCAAACTCCGCATCTCAGTTTTCCCCATCTCCGCATATCAGTCAGCTCTAAGATATTCTTGTTTTTACTATCTCTATGTGATGGTTTAAACTTGTACATTTTTACTAAAGAATAAATACACTTTACACTTGAAAAACATGGGGATTGAGAGGCCAACCTCTTGTGTAGGCAAAAATTCACATGTACCTTTGACTCCCCCAGAAAGTTAAATACTGTGAACCCACTGTGGACTGGAAGCCTCACCAGTGAAATAAGCAGTTGACCAGCACATGGCATATATGTTATATATATTGTATACTGCATTCTTACAATAAAGTAAGCTAGGGTAAAGTAAATGTCATTAAGAAATCATAAGGAAAAGAAAATATACTTAATATCATTAATTAGAAGTGGTTTATCAGAAAGGTCTCATCTGCATCCTTTCCGTGCTGAATAGTCTGAGGAAGAGGGCAAGACAAAAGACTGTTTCTTCAGTCTTAGGGGGCAGAGATAGAAGAAAATCCACATATAAGTGGACCCACACAGCTCAAATTGTGCTCAAATCAAGTGTAGTTAATTTCTGTTCAAGGGCTTCGCTAGAGTAGTGAACAATTATATTGCAATGATTCTTAATATGTTATGTAACCTCTAGTATTTTAAAAAAATATTCTGAAAATAAAGAATAATAGTAGTTCTAGGGAAAATTTAATCAATAGGGAAATATGTCAGTTTCTTACTATGTAAGTAGATAAATTTATTTTGCCACTAAAATAAAATGTGTCTATATATTATAAAAATTGACCAGAATTCATTAATAAGAAAAATATTATGTTGCAGAAGAAAATTTTGAAAAGTGTTATATGATCTATATGAGAATATTTTTATGTGTATTTTTGCAATTGCTAACTTATGGTATAAATAATTTCTGTTTTTTCATTGAATAGTCAAGAATTAATTTTAAAATATTTCGAGTAACTTCCAAATTCAGACTACTTTTATAGCTTAAAGATTTAGGAGTATCTGAAATAGTTGCATTATAAAATATATGAAAGTTGAAAATGGAACTGTAAATGATTGAATTTGGTTTACTTTTATTTAATTTGGGACTATCTCTATCAGTATATTGATCAATCAATTGATCTACCAGTCATCTCTATATGAGGCACAGATGCCTTAATGCAATCTGGAAATCTCTAAAAATGAAACCATGCTTGGGCACAGTGGCTCATGTCTGTAATCCTAACACTCTGGGAGGCCAAGGCAGGTGAATAGCTTGAGCTCACAAGTTCGAGACTAGCCTGAGAAAAAGCAAGATCCCTGTCTCTACTAAAAATAGAAAAACTGAGGCAAGAGGATTGCTTAAACCCAAGAGATGGAGGTTGCTGTGAGGTATAATGCCAGGGCACTCTACCGAGTGCGACAGATTGAGACTCTGTCTCAAAAAAATAAAAAAAAATGAAATGAAAGAAGATAAAACAAAAATAAGAATAAAACCATAAAGTACTTCCATAGTCTCCCAGCCTAAATTTGCCAGTAATACCTGCCCTATTTCACTGCTCTGACACTAAGGAGGGAAAATGTACTTGATAAATAGAATCACATTGTAACCAAGAGAATGACATCCACAAGGCCATCAGTACCTGGAATCTACAATAGGAAATGGAAAAAAAATTGAAATTATACATATACACATACAAATATATCTATACATACATACCCACATGTATACATATGTGTGCATATATATATATATATATATATATATGTATATGTATATATTCTTGTGGGTTTGTTAAAAGCTTCTCAGAAGATCAAAAGAAAAACATCAAAAACTGTTTTTATAATAGTTAATAATATTGAGCTTTCCAGGTCATATACATTAATAAATGACTAAAGTAAACACTAAAATACCTCTGTTAGAAAAGTTAATTCTAAGAGTTTTATCTCAGAAGTATTCTTTCCTTTTAAATCTAAGTATTTACTTTTTTTCAGCTTTCTTGAGATACAATTGACAAATACAAATCATACATATTTAAAGAGTACATTGTAATGTTTTTATATACAAACTTTCAGTTATATGATGAATAAATTTTGGAAACTACAGCATGATAAGTATAGTTAATAATAATATATTATACACTTGAACTTGCTTAGAGGTCAATCTTAAGTGTTCGTAATACAAGAAACTGATAAATATGTGAAGTGATGAAATATTAATCAACTTGATAGTGGTAAACTTGCATTTATTACTAAGTATTAATTGGATACTCTGGTTTGGCATCGATAAAGAAAAGACTTAACAATTTTTTAAATAGATCCCTATTTTCTGAGGAGGATACATCCAAGACCCATAGTAATTACCTGAAACTGTAGATTGCAACAAAATTTGTATATAGAATCTTCCTTCAGTATCTGCAGGAGATTAGTTGTTTTTTTTTTTTTGTTTGTTGTTTTTTTAATATTTTAAATCCATGGCTGTTCTAACTTATAGATGCGCTGCCTGTGGACAAGGAGAATTCATGATACTATTTTTTTCTAAACATAACTTATATAAGAGATCAACAATAACAACTAAGAATAAAATGGAACAATTATTAACAATATGCTACATCACTACAAATGCCACGTGAGGCCATTATTAGTAAAATAAGGGAGTCATATACCAATGAGTGTGTTTTGTTTTTGTGTTATTGCTTATACAGGGAATTGCAGTTTTACCATTTATGACTTTTGTTATTGAGACCCTTACCCACCTGTCTGTGACATTTTCACGCATCAGCACTCTTGGATCAGCAGTTCTTGACACTTTTCTTATTGGCAGAGATGAGTTGTGTTCTCTTTTTCAGCAAAAAGTGGTTTTCATAATGAAGTTAGTAAGCAATGTACTTGTGTTTGGTGAAGATTAAGGTGTGTATGATTGAAAATATAGCATGTCTGATAATTCTGCAAATCCATTCAAGTCATGCAATGGCTTACTTTTTTTGTTTGTTTTCTTCCTATGAAAAGGACACAAATTCTTCTAAATTGTGGTCTGTATTGGCAAAATAAAGACAACATCCAAAATCTTTTCAGTGAGAATTTTCCTGTTTACCACCCTAAGTTTTCAAACACAGAATGTAACTCCTACTGAAATGTCTCCGTTTTGAAGATCTGAAACATGAGAACCTCACAGGCAGCATGATGAGTTTGTTCTCGACCAGGAGCTTTGGAATATGGTTATAAATAAACTCTTGCTTTTCTACAATCCCCACAGGTCTGCCACTGTTGCATGGGAGTTGTCCATTCAGACATTACATACCAACTAACCCTGCGAAATATGAAGTTACAATGAATGTATGGTATGACTCTTCTACAAACTATTGTTTTGTAGCCATAATCAAGGAAACCAAAGAATCATCCAAGAAATTACAATAGTATAACTGAGATTGTAAAAAGACTGGTTCAGAACTGTTGTTTGGATCAGTCCAGAAAAAAATATTAACCATGGACAGGAAGTTTACTTCTAGTGTCCTCACTTTCTAGCTGCTTCTAAAGAATATAACCACAGTTGGTACTGGTACTGTTCACAGTAATAATTGCATCTAGAACTCAGGCCATTATTGCTGAAAAATTCTCCATCTGGTACACTAAGATTTGCTTTCTCTTCCCATGTGACTGTAAAATGTTATGTTTCAAAAACAGGAAGGGTACTTACAGTACCTTCCACATGGCATAAATAACAAGCCTTAGGTAATCCACTTTTATAATTCTACTGACGTAGGTGTTGAAACACTTGATAAGTATGTGAGAAAGTATTCCTATCACCGAGGAACTCAGAATTGGCCCCTGACAATGTTCTTCATCATTGACATACCACTGTACAATTCATATGTGATTTTTCAGGAAACAAATAACCGCCAGTCACAACTTCATTCACAGAAACAATTAGGAAGAAAATACTTTTTGAAAGATTTGGCACAACAGCTCTGTGAAGAAAACATTAGAAGGCCCACCCAAAATTCACACGGTCTCTATAAAAATATACAAAGGCAATGAATTTTGTTGGACATGGGTGCAATCAAGGACAAGGTGTAGCAACAAAACGGACAGGTCATACCAAAACAGAAGGAAGAGAACAAGACAAGCAGTGAAAAGCTTACCCCCAAAAGGCCTTTGCTGCCTTTGTCCCTGTGGCAGAGACTGGAAATACATAAGGCATGCAGTGAATGCAGCAAATCTGTCTATCCCAGCCGTGCATTAAAAGTAGAAAATGCAATGAAAAGAACATGGAGGGAATGTGCAGCCACACACGAAAAAGGGAAAATATAACGAAAAGAACATACAGAGAATGTGGTTAAAATATGACTAGTTACTTGTACAATGACATGTAAAATATATAGGGTTTTTGCAAAATTACAGTACTATTTATTTTCAGGTCAGTGAGGGATCCCCTTTGGTGTTCACAGTGTACCAATTGGCACTGGTCTGCAACTGTTGTACACAAACAATGCTACACCAACTAAGGCTGATCTAAAGACCCAGAGGGCTACTGAGTGACTCATGGGTGGGCATGGCATGCAGCATGGACACAGGGATGATTCACATTGTGGGTAAAATGGAGCAAGACAGCGTGAGATTTCATCACGCTACTCAGAATGTCATGCAATTTAAAATTTATTGTTTATTCCTGAAATATGCCATTTAATATTTTCACACCATGGGTGCCCTTGGGTTACTGAAATCATGGAAAGGAAACCTTGCTAGGCTTCCATAAAAAAGTACTGAGTAGCTCAAACAACAAAATTTTATTTTCTAACAAATCCGGAGGCTAGAAATCAAAGATTAAAGTGTTGGTGAAATTGTTTCTTCTGAGCCCTTTCTTGTTCACTTGTCAATATAGGTCTTCTCAGTCTGCTTACTTGGTCTTCCCTCCATGTATTTCTGTGTTCAAATCTTGTCCTTTTATAAAGATGTCAGATGAATTAGGGACTACCCTAGTAATCTTATTTTAACTTAATGATTTCTTTAAAAGTTCTATCTAAAAATATAGTCACAGTTTGATGGACTAGGAGTTAGGACTTCAATATATAAATTTTAGTCGATAAGCAAATTTTTATGCCTGCTGACACAATTCAGTCAATAACACTGGATTTGATGAAAGTAGAGAGCATGTTAATTCTGATTACATCATCTATTTCCTTGCTCATCAAATGCTGGAATCCCGGAGTAATAATATAACAAAACATTATGATGAATTTTTTTTATTCTTCAATGCATATTTTACTGAAATGAGATCATAGAGCAAAAAGCACTATTAATATTTTCAACAAACTTCATGAATGACTAAAACCTTATGCTTATTCAATTATTCATTGCAAAAGTATTTATTGAGAAAGTGAGTGATCAAATCCAAACATTCACAAATGTAAATAAATATGACAATAAAATTATGTATATATTTTTTTCTTAGTTTCTTTAAGAAGTTTCTTATAATTTCATAATATTGTATAAAATAATAACTATAGTGATGTATTTTAAAGTTATAATGTATACAGATATATTTGCATATGACAATAAAAACACAAAAGAGATTCTATGGACTGAATTGTGTTCCCAACAAATTTATATGTTATAGCCCTGAGCCCCATTGTGATGGTATTTGAAAATTTGAACTTTGGGAGATCATTAGGTATTGATGAGAATGGAACCATCATTATGGGAGTTTTGCTTTTACATAAGAGGAAGCAACATTAGTGATTTCTTATTTGGTATATTGGGGTATAACAAAAATAAAGCCATAACCAAACCAGAAAGATAGCCCTCATCAGAACTTAACCATACACGTACACACTTTGATCTTTGAATTCTAGCCCCCAGAATTGTGAGACATAAATGTCTGTTGCGTAAGCCACCCATTATATGGTATTTTTATTATGGTAGTCTGAGCTAAATGAGCTAGGAGCTTAGAGAAAAGTAACTATATTATTATGTTGGTATGTCTTTTAAAATGATGCCAGTAGTAAGTGAAGTAAATTATTTTAAGTGAAGTTAAATATCAGAATACTTAGAGTATTATGAAAATAACTCAAAATAAGTCTTTAACAGAAGAATTAAAATGGTACACTGGAAAATATGTAAGATAAGGCAATAGAGGAAAAAAGAGAGGAAAAAGAAAAACATAAAGTATGTGGTAAAGAGAGAACAAAATGTCAAATATAAATTTAATCATATTACTGCTTACATTAAGTATAAATGGATTAATCTCTTTATGAAAAGTCAGATATTGCAATACTAATGAAAAAATCAAGAAAAACTAACTTTTTGTGTTACAGATGACGTAAGTACCGTTTTTAAAAATTACATTGAAAATAAAAGTATGGAAAAAGATATTCCATGCATACAACGACAATAAAAGGTTTGGGATTTTAATATTGATATATGAATACATAGTTGCTAAAGGAAGAATATTAATAGAAAAGGATATTTTATAATGGATAGGATATTTTGATTGTAATGATTGAAAGTCAGTACATTAAGAAGATATAACAATTGCAAATATATATGCTGGTAACACAAAGCCCAAAATACATACAGCAAAAATTTACAAAATTGAAAATAGAAATAGTTCAAAAAATATAGTTGTATATTTTTTTACCCCAGGTTCAATAATTGATTAATCAATGACTTTAAACATCAGAAAGTGTCACAGCCCACCACTGCCACTGCTTGTCAGGGCCCGGGACTGACCAGGTCTGGGGCCCGACTTAACAAGGTTCCCGACCCGATGCTGACAACTAAACTACCTTGCTCAGGAACAATTTCTTGTAGATGCCTCTTTCAGCGGGGGGGGGGGGAGCGAGAGGGAGACGTAGCGAGAGTAAAGCCGTCTTAGAATAGATAGATCTTAGTCTTTAGTATA
>CAUYRH010003015.1:0-43744 GCA_963574655.1 Perodicticus potto
TGGCGGGCGCCTGCAGTCCCACCTACTTGGGAGGCGGAGGCAGGAGACTTGCTTGAGCCCAGGAATTGGAGGTTGCTGTGAGCTGTGATGCCACGGCACTCTATCCAGGGTGACAGCTTGAGGCTCTGTCTCAAAAAAAAACAAAACAAAACAAAAACAAAAACAATGTAATTAATCCCATTAACAGGCTGAAAAAAAGAAAAATCACATAATTATATCAAAAAATGAAGAAAAACTTGACAAATTTAACATCCATTTATGGGTAAAAGAAAATGACAAATTTAACAAACATTCATAGTAAAAACTCATCAAAATAGGAACAGAAGGAACATTCTTACTGTAGCTAACATCTTAATGACGAAAAACCTTTCTCCTTAATATCAGAACTATTCAACACCTATAGCTAACATCCTAATGACGAAAAAGCTTTCTCATTAATATCAGAGCTGTTCAACACCTGTAGCTAACATCTTAATGACGAAAAAGCTTTCTCATTAATATCAGAACAAGGCAAGGCAAGGCAAGGTATTGCATTACCATTTTCAGCATTATACTGGAAGTCCTAGCTAATGCTGCAGGTTAAAAAAAGGAAATAAATTCTTTGCCAAGGCCAATATCATTAGGAGTTTTTCCTATGCTTTCTTCTACACTGTTTATAGTTTTGTGTCTTAAATCCTTTATCCATTGTGAGTTACTTTTTGTAAGTGGTAAGAAATGCGGGTCCAGTTTCAACATTTTGCATGTGGCCAACCAGGTCTCTTAGGACCATTGATTAAATAGGGATTATTTTTCCCAGTGTATGTTTTTCTTTGCTTTGTTGATGCTCAGATGGTGATATGAAGCTGGTTTTATTTCTAGGTTTTCTGTTCTGTTGCATTGATCTATCTCTGCCAATACCATACTGTTCACTATAGGCCTGTAGTATAACCTGAGGTCTGATAATGTGATGTCTCCAGATTTGTTCTTATTCATAAATTGCATTTACTATTCAGGGTTTTTACTGGTGTGAGTGCAAAGAAAAGAGCACACTCCAGCACTGTTGGTGGGAATGCAAACTAGTACAGCCTTTATGGAAAGAAATATGAAGTGTCCTCAAATAAAGTAGACCTTACATTTGGTTCTGCAATCTCATTTCTAGGTATCTATCCAAAAGACAGAAAAGTTATTTCATCATAAGAACATTTGCACTCAAATATTTGTAGCTCAATTTACATTTGCAAAGGTGTAGAAACAACCCAAGTGCCCTTCAGCACATGAATTGATGAATAAATTGTGGTATATGTATACCATGGAGTACTATTCAGCCATAAAAAGATGGAGATTTTGTATCTGTTTTGTTGCAGTTTGGATGTATTTGTGGTACATCCAGTAAGTTATCATAAAGAATGGAAAAATGAACATCTTATGTGCTCAATACTAATACGAAACTAGTAGATGAAATACTACATGCCCACATAAGAAAAAAAAGCACAATTGAATTCAAGTCAGAGAAGGGGAGAAAAGGGGGAAGAGACAAGAGGGGAGGGTGTTGGGAAAACCCTCACTTAACGGGTACAATGTAGGGGTATATGGCACACCTCCCAGGTAAAGGGCTCAACTACAACTTGGACTTTTACCTAATAAACACAAACAATGTAACCTATCATTTGTGCTTATATATCAATCTGAAATTTTAAAAAAGGCAAGAGCATGGTGACTTGCATCTGTAATCCTAGAACTTTGGGAGGCCAAAAGAGATAGATCACTTAAGGCCAGGAGTTTGAGATGAACTTGGGAATCATTGCAAAACACTGACCTTACTACAAAAAAAACAAAAAAAAAAAATTAAAAATAACCAGCTCTGGTGGCACATGCCTGTAGTCCCAACTGCTTGGGAGGCTAAGACGGGCAGATTTCCTGAGCCCAGGAGCTTAAGGTTATGTTGAACTATGATAATATCACTCTACTCCAGCCTGAGTAACAGAGTAAGAGCCTCTCTATAACACAATTTTTAAAAATAAGGAAATGCTGTCTTTTGCCACAACATCAGTGAACATGGAGGAAATTATGCTAAGTGTAATAAGCCAGACACTTATTATGGAAAGACAACTGCTGTATGATCTCACTTACATTTGGTATCTATACAAGAGCCAAACTCACTATCAAACAGTTGACAGAGTGGTGGTTAGCAGGGGCTGGATGTTGGGGAAATATTGATCAAAAGGTAGAAGCTTTTTGTTATAAGATAGATAAGTTCTGGAGACATAATGTACAATATGGTGATGATAGTTAATATTATTGTGTGGAATACTTGAAATATATACTAAGAGAGATCTCAAGCATTTTCACAACAGACACAAATACTGAATATTTGAGGTGATGGGTAAGTTAAATAATATGATTATGGTGATTATTTAAAAATGTATATCTATATCAAAACATCATGTTGTACACCTAAAATAAATACAATTATATTTGTCAATCATAAGTCAATAAAGTAAAATATATATACAGAGGGTCTCAACAATGTATACACATTTTAAGAAATGAAAAAGGTGTGTTAATTGAGTCCTTTTTTAAAAAAAGGTGTGTTAAAATTGTAATACTCAAGTTATGTTTGACTTCTGAAATTATAAGAGGCATTCAACATGACTTGTATTCATCTTTTTTTATTGGCATATATCAAGTACTATACTTTTTATAGTTTTTTCATTCTTAACGTGTTTATACATTTTTGATATGTATATTTATCAGTGTGTATGTATACAGAGGATGTGTGTATATATATGTATACATAAAATTCTCACAATAAACATTAAGAAAATGAATTTTTTTTCAGACAGAGTCTCACTATGTTGCCCTTGGTAGAGAGCTGTGTCATCACAGCTCACAGCAACCTCCAACTCTTGGGCTTAAGCAGTTCTCTCCCTCATTCTCCCAAGTAGCTGTGACTATAAGTGCACGCCACAACACCTAGCTATTTTTTTTGTTGTTGCAGTTGTCATTGTTTAGCTGGCCTGGGCTAGGTTCGAACCCACCACCCTCAGTATACTGGCTGGTGCCCTACTCACTGAGCTATGCCCAACAGTAAGAAAATGATTTTTTAAAAGATGGTTTAATATTTACTCTTAGTTATTTTGAAATATATCCTTGCATCGTGCATAGACTTACCACAAAAAATAAGAGAAGCGATGGCTATGTTAATCAGTTTGATTTAAGCATTTCACATTGTGCATCAATTCATCACATTGTTCCAAATAAATGTATACAGTTATGATTTTAATTAAAACTTAATATTGCAAAATTTAAAAAAAAATTTAAAAATGGACTAAAAACTGAACAGATACCTCAGCAAGGAAGATACACATTTGGCCAATAAGCACAATAGGAATCTTAAACATCATATGTTATTAGGAAATTGGAAATTAAGACAACAGTGATCTACCACTATATAGCTATTAAAATGGGCAAAAACCAAAACACTGACAATGTCAAGGCCTGATAAAGATGTGTAGACAAATCAGTTCTTGTTTTTTTGTTAGTGGGAATACACAATGGTATAACCAATTTGGAAGACAGTTTGGCAGTTTCTTATAAAACTAAACATTTTAACATGTAATTCAGCAATTACGTTCATTGTTATGTACCCAATGGAGTTAAAAACTTTCATCCACACAAAACCTGCCCATGAATATCTTTAGCAGTCATGTTCATAATTGTCAAAACTTTGAAGCAACACCTTGTCATTTAGTACGTGAATAATAAATTGTGATGCATCTACACAGTGGAGTTATTCAGAACTAAAAAGGAATGAACTGTCAATACATGAAAGACATGGGGGAGCCTCAAATACATGTTACTAAGTGAAAGTACCAATCTAAATAGGCCTCAATATTGACCACCTTTGACTAATAAGAGAGGTGATTGCTGAAGGCTGGAGTGGATGTATTATTAAAATAAGATGACGATAAAGTTTAATGCATGTGATGGACTCTTCTGTACACGAAAGATTTGTACCGTGTGGTGCTACTTGATAAGACAAGAGAGCTTATTTCAGCATTGGAGTCAATCTTCTGAAATTCTGCCACTTCTTGATCAACTTTATGTAATATTTAGAATGATTTGCTGTTACTTCAACAATGTTCACAGCATCTTCATGAGGAATAGATTCCAACTCAAAAAATCACTTTTTTTGCTCATCCATGATAAGCAACTCCTCATCCATTTAGTTTTGTCATGAGGTGGCAGCAGTTTAGTTACATCTTCAGACTTCTAGTCTTGCTTCTCTTCCTGTTTTCATCACATACACAGTTACTTCCTCCACTGCAATCTTGAACCCCTTGATATCATTTGTGAGAGCTGGGATCATCTTCTCCTAAACCCTTCTTAATAGCTATTTTAACTCTTAATATGAATCACAAATGTTCTTAATACCATCTAGAATAGTGAATTACTTCCAGAAGGATTTCAATTTACTTTGCCCAGATCATCAAAGGAGTCTTTATCTATGGTAGTTATAGCTTTAAAAAAATGTATTTTTTAAAAAATAAGACATGAAGTTCAAAAATTACTCCTTGATCCATGAGCTACAAGATGGATTTTGGGGTACCAGCCATGAAAACTGCATTGACCTCATTGTACATTGTACATGAGAGCTCTTAGGTGACTGGGTACATTGTTAATGAGCAGTGAATTTTGAAAATCTTTTCCTCTCAGGAGTAGGTCTCAACAACGTGCTTTAAACATCCCGTAAACCATGCTATCAGCAGATGTGCTGTCATTCAGGCTTTGTTGTCTTATTCATAGAGTACAGGCAGAGGATATTTAGCAAAATTCTCAAGGTCCCTGGGACTTCCAGAATGGTAAATGACAATTGGTTTCAACCTCAAGTTACCAGCTGCATTAGCCCTTAACAAGAGAGCCAGCTGTCCTTTGAAGCTTTGAAACCAGGAATTGACTTCTTCTCTGTAGCTATGCAATCCTAGGTCACACCATTTTATGATAGAATTCTATTTTATCTACATTGAAAATCAGTGATCTTAGCTAGTTATTCTGGATAACTTGCTGTACTTTATCACTACTTTATCACTTGCTGCTTCAGCTTGGATTTTTATGTTATAGAGAAGCGTTTTTTCCTTAAAACTCATGAACCAACCTCAGCTTGCTTCAGCCTTTTCTTCTGTACCTTCCTCACCTCTCTCAGTCTTCATAGTTGTGAAGATGGCCATGGCTTAAGGAAATGTTGTGGCTGGTTTGATCTTCTGTCCAGACCACTAAACCTTTCTCCATATTCGCAATAAGGTCAGTTTGTTTTCTTATAATTTGTATGTTTACTGAAATAGCACTTTTAATTTTCACCAGGAACTTTTTCTTTGCTTTCACCACTTGGTTAACTGTTTTGGCACAAGTCTGTTTTGGCTTTCAAAATAACTTTCTCACTAAAATTAATCTTTTTTTTTTTTTTTTGCTGTTTTTGGCCGGGGCTTTGAACCCACCACTTCTGGCATATGGAGCTGGCACTCTACTCCCTTGAGCCACAGATGCCACCCTAAACTTAATCATTTTTAACTTTGAGTTCCAAGTGAGAGACATATACTAACTCTTCCTTTCACTTGGACATTTAGAAGTTTCTGTATGGTTATTTATTGGTTTAATATCAACATTGTTGTATTGTAAAGAATATAGGTACCCAAGGAGATGGAAAGAGGGAAAGAGACCAGGAGCATAGCCGGTTGGTAGCACAATCAGAACACACACACACACACACACACACACACATTTATTAAGTTTGCCATAATCTATGGGTATGGTTTTTAGTGGCTCAAGACACTTAGACAATAGTAACATCAATGATCATTGATAATTGATCAATGTGATAATAATAAAAATTAACAAAGTGATAATAACAATAATAATAATGATAATAACAAAAAGTTTGAAATATTGTGAGAATTACCAAAATGTGACATAAAGATATGAAATAAGTACACGATGTTGGAAAAATGGTGCTAATGGACTTTCTCCATGGAAGATTGCCATAAAACTACAAATAGTTAAAAAAATGTAGTGTCTATGAAGCACTATAAAGTTAAGTGCAATAAGATGGGGCAGTCCTATATATGACATTCTTTTAAGGACAAATCCATGGAGATAGTAAATATATGAATGATTATTTGGGTTAAGGAAATGACAGGGATGAACAGGAGTAGCAGAGAGGGTTTTTAATGCAGTGAAACTATTATGTAGGATACCAAGGTAGTAGAGACATTTCTTTACACATTTTTCAAAACCCAGGGAATGCATAACACCAAGAATGATTCCTAATGTAATCTGTAGACTTTGGGTGATAATTATGTATCATTGTAGGTTCTTTTTAACAAACATAACACTATGGTGGAGGATGTTGACAACAGAGATGTTTACACATGTTGGGGGCAGAGTATATGAGAACCGTGTTCTTCCCATTCAATATCTGTAAACCCAAACCACTGAGTTTATTAATTAAATAGTAGAAGGCCTAAAATAGAACAAGTGCACCACTCTTGTCTCTCTTCTTCTCATATAGCCAAGCATATCTTCTAACAGCAAGGACTATGTCAGCTTCTTGATTTTGATGTCATAGAAACTCAGTGGGCCACATAAGAAAAGCAAGCATCCATTGAAGCCGCAAGTCACTCAAAACAAATTGTAGGTGCCCACTATGCCCAGGGTATTGTTCTGAGTGCTAGGAAGGCAGCAGTGCTGGAAGCACACATCCTACCTGCTCAAATGGAGCTTTCCTTCTGGTGGGGAAGAAAGATAAAACATCAGTAAAGATCTATCAGATGGGAATACGTATTATGAAGAGAAAACCAAAGTGTCTAAAGAGGACAGAGTGTGCTGGGGGAGAAGGGGATGTTGGCATTTCATACAATGTCAGCTGTGTCGAGAAAGAAATGAAGGGACCATCTTTGGGGTGTTTGGGGAAAAAACTTTCCGAAAGCTGGAGTTGACAATGGGTGGGGATAAGGCTGAGAAAGAAGAGAGATTAAGGGTCAGGCATATCACAATTATATTGCAAACCTGTTAGGTAAAAATTGGAATGGGAATTGTACCTGACAAGTCTTGAAAGATTCATTTGTTGTAGAAACCAGGACATTGGTTACTCAGCTAACAATTGCCTAACTGCAGTCCTGTTTGAGTTTAAAAACGTACTTTTTCTGTTAGGCTGGGACATCTTGGTGAACTTAATGAGGCATCATCAAGTTATTAACAGGATGATGCCCATGACTTTTTTCATAGTTTTAGCCTCCCTAGAAGCCAGAATGGATCATATAGAAGATATATACCTTCTTTTCCTTTTAGATCCTTGTGAGAATTTCTCCTCATACTTGTCTTAAATGTTATGCCCCCAGCAGGTGCTCGGTCATTTTAGTAGGTATGAAGAAAAGTCAGGCTTAATGCAGAACGTCAAACAGTTTGAGTTCACACTTCTTTTATTAAGAAATGCTTGACTGGATTTTCTCATGCATCTCCTTTTCCGTGAATTGTTCCTTGAGGATTTTGGTAGAGGCACTGAAAGATGAGGATAAGAATCCAACCTCTGGACTCCGTGCCTGTAGCTCAGTGGTTAGGGTGCTGGCCACATACACCAAGGCTGGCAGGTTCAAACCTGGCCCGGACTTGGCAAATAACAATGACAACTACAACAAAAAAATAGCCAAGTGTTGTGGTGGCACCTGTAGTCCCAGCTACTTGGGAGACTGAGGCAAGAGAATGACTTAAGCCCGAGAGTTTGAGGTTGCTGGGAGCTATGACGAAACTCTACCAAGGGTGACATAGTGAGACTCTGTCTCAAAAAACAAACAAAAAAAAGAATACAAACTCTGGTGTGATAGCCTATGTAGACCTTGCACCTTCAAAGTTCTTTGGCTTAAAATAGGTTTGTTACACTTTTGAGTCTTTATTATTTGTAATATTTGGTTAATATCAGCGTCCCGCTCATAGGATTCTACTTGTGAACAGCTTAGATCACATTGTGTGTACGCAGTGAACACTCATTTTTATTATATTAACTGTTAGGTTCCTTAAGCATAATAGTCTATTCAGCATTGAAATTCAGATACGATTATAGAAACAGACAGTAGCATCTTTAACTCTCATATTCCAGCTCTTACCTTTAACTCTCTCATCTAAGTTCTGCATAAGACTATTAGCACATGTTCTCCAAAGTATGATAGAATAAATTTGGCTACATTTAAAAATGTTAAAAACATTTAAAATAACTTCATGAGTATTTTCTCTTCTAAGTAACTTAAATGTGAAATTATTTTCAGTGATTGAGATTTTCCTTGAGGGTTCATGTTATGTATTTTAGTAAGTGTTGGCTAAAGAAGACCAAAGATAATCAAGAAAACAAAATCAGTCAGAACATGAAAAACAAAATCTATCAGATACATTTGCTTATTATGTGCTAGTAATTGTGCTCTGTGTTTTTATGGATTAATTTAGTTTACAGATGATTCTGTGCTTATTTAAGTAACTTGTTAGATGGTGTAAGATTATAGAAGAAATCTAATCACTCATTATATTTCTTCAATTCCTTGTGGAAACTAATCATATCCTGTATTGATCAGTTCTTTAAGTGTAACAGGAGATTTTGCCATCTCAAAAAAATCGTTAGCTCTTGGAAGGCAAGTGAGAAGTTTGGGGTGTGGTTTCTCACCCCTTAGAGCAACTCATCTGAGCTCTATGTAGATTATAAATATGTAAATAAAGACGTGCTTTTACATGTTCTAACAGTCACTAAGATATATTTGTAAAAATGGTAGAGTAAGGATTAAGGATCAAAAGCAGAAAGAGGTGAGCCTTGATTTAATAGCTTGCATATTTATTTTCCTGGAATGCTTATTTTTTAATCGTATAGCTTCTGACACACCGTAGGTGTTAACAGACGCTATGTTTTTCATCTACAGATAAGTCAACCTGTAAACAAAGCTCAAGAATAAAAATAATTGCTTTGAAATGTTTATAAAAATGGTACAAGAACTCAAGGCTACATACATTGCATCTTAATTATGCTAATAGATGATACATATTTTAAGATTCATTCCCTTTTGTTTGTTATTTGCTTTGCTTTTTTATTATAATGGCAGTCATTCTGTGGCTAGCACAGCTGCCATTTATGTTTGCAAATTTCACTTATTTCAAATATTTTTGTTGTTCCCCTTTTCTTCTGAAGCCAAGTCCCAAATTTTTCTTTGTATTTTGTGTATTTGATACTGTGTTCCTCACCTGTTTTGCACAGAGCGCAATCTCTCAAGAATGGATCCTATAATCAGATGTGTTTGGAAAATGCCACATGAAGCATGCACTTAAGGGGTTCAGTGTATATTAGAATAATGTAATTTCTGAAGTGTTATGAAATGAAAGAACATTACATTTTGCCTAATCAGCATTCTCCAATATTTTTTTTATCTTGGAAAGCATGTCTCTTTCCCTTATCTAGATATGAGACTTAAAATATTTACCCAGTACTTTAGTTTGCTAACCAGGCCACTCCCATGTCCCTAGGATCTGATAATTGATATTGCAAGTATAATGGGAGCATCTCTTAGCTGTAAATTGGGGTTTGCAGAGGGGTAGTACTGTGCCTTCCGGGGTGCAGGGCCATTCCTTGGTCACTGTCTGCCCTACTGGGGTACAGGCTGATTGGTGTAGCCACTTACAGATCAGTCAGCACAGGCACTGTAGTGAATTTCTCAAGGATCTCTGCTGTGCCAAGCCTCAAGTGAATTTCTCAATCTTGACGCTGGAGTGAATTTCTCAAAGATCTCTGCTGTGCCAAGCCTCAATCTTTTGGTGGCTGGACTGCATGGAAAAGTAGAAAATTAGGAAGCCCCCCCATGCTGAGCGTGCTGAGGGCAGGAATTCTCAGAGAACTCAGAGAACTTGGTGCAGTAATGATTTGCTGACAGGTTTGCAAGTATTCAACATTTGCTCTGTTAAACTATAATGCCAAGGTATGCCAGCTGGTTACCAGTTCTATACAGGTTATCTATCAACATGCTGTCTAATTCTAATTCTGTGGGACACCCCTGAACAGCTTATTTACACCACGTGCGTGTGTGAAAATGCATCTTTTAAAAAATATTTCTATCATTTTCTTATTACAAAGCCATAATGTTCAAACATGTCACTCTGTTGGAGTAGAGAGTTAACAAATTATGGATCAGCTTTTGAGCTTTGTAATATCAAGAAGCAAAACAATGACGGATGCATCAAGGGATCTAGATTGGTGGAAAAGTGATATCTTAATAAGAGAAAAATGTCCAATAACAAAGCATAAGCTTGCTGAGAAAAAAAAAGTTGCTAATAAAAATCTGAGTCAGTCACTCCACTGTCCTCTTGTCACAGTGAGATTAGAGCTAAATACACACTGTCTTACAGACACACATGCAAATAAGAATAATTCCATTAACATAAAGAATCTTTAGAGAATAACCCTCATTTGCCTTTGTATGGTGTTTTTTTTTAAAGGTAAAAGTATTCATTGAGTATCTTAAGAATCAAAATAGAGATTATAAGGAATTCATCACAGCATGTGGATTGGTCTACATCTTTAGCTTCTTTAACTGTTATTCCACTAAGAAATTTGGACCATTCTATTAAGTCCAATGATAATGTCCAGTGATACTGATTTCCAACTATCTCTAGGCTAAATCTATCAATACAGTAGCATTTACACCTTTCATCCTCCTCCCACCAGTGCATGGATTTTGCATCAATTTGTTTATTTTCAAACTTGTGAATATTGTTCAGAGTAGTGAATAGAAAGGAAAAATAGAACTTGTGCAATAAAAGGAACCAGAATAAGGTTAGCAACATTTGAGAGGCAAGAAGGTCCTAGTATGAAGAGACCATTGACACCAGAAGGCTAGGATGAGAGTGAGAAAAAGTCAAACATCAAGAGTGGACTGGGTGAAGAAAGAAATCTCAGATTTTTCCTAGAGAGTAGGAATAACTCTCATATCAACGGCAAATTTAGAGAGAAAAAGATTGACATGGAAGGAGGATTTCAAGAATTTTTGTTATGGATCATGCTATAACCCTGTGAAGGGTTTCTAGAATGTTCCCATGATATGCTTGGCCATCAAGGTAGTGTTTGTTTGATTGAACAGTCTTTGCTCAATTCTTGAGGAATGCCAGTTTTGTGTTTCTATTATCCTGGGTACCATCTGGTCTATGGTGCTCTCCAACTTACCTTCTCTAAACTTACTCATTTCCAAGAAGTTTTGCATACTACCTCATTACTCAGCAATTTAAAATGTCATTTAAATTTTCTAAAAAATTGACTCTTTTGTATTTACCATCTACATAGAAATTTTAGGAAGAAATGTCTTGAATTCCCAGCCAGAATAAATCCTTAATTCCTGATTCCAGAAAGACTTTCTTCTTCCAGTGCCTGGACCAAAGTAATGAATGACAGTGAGGTGTTAACACAAACTTCTTCTATTTAGTCATTATGCATTATGATCTGTAAGAATTTGTGACTTTTTGTAGTATCAGAAATGTATTAAAATTACAGTAGAGCCTGACCACATAAAGGACAAACTGATCAGTATATGGAGGAGGTCAACATAAGGAGCTAAGCCTATTGTGCTGAAGTTACATGTGGTGAACGTCTGGTCTATAAAAATTCCATCAACGTAAGGAGGTGGTCGATGTGGGGATGGGGTCAGCTATAGAGGTTCTACTGTATTGCATTTTTGTGTTTTTCTAATCAAATGAACTTTATTTTCCAAGCATTGTTAATTCATAGATCTCTCATTGCATGTAACACTTTATAACTACTTGTTTGTATTTCTTTCTCTCAAATAATGCTGTGAAGTACTTGACAGTAGGGTCTGTGTATCTTAGGACAGTGTCTGATACATTTTAGCAGCTCTAAAAATGTGAATAAAGGAACAAATTTTATTAAGAATTTGTCATGTGAGGGAAAAAAAGCTGAAAGGAAATTTTATATCTGACTTAAAAAAAGAAAAAGAGAAAAGAAAAGCTGAAGTATAATGAAAGCAACATAGGGCTTAGAGCCAGAACAGCTGGTTTCAAATTCTGGCTGTCCCACTTAATAATTATAACATTGTCTTTGAGCATGTTACTGATATTCTCTCAACCGCTTTCTTCAGATGCAGATAATATTCCCCACTACACATGAGTGTCATAGATGATCTAATAAGATTAAACATTCTGAAAGACAGAGTGGGCCTTCATAGAGAAGGTGGTTAAAACCTATTATTCAGTTTAAATTAATAACTTATTGGCCAATGGCTAGACAAAGATGAGAGAATGTATAAGACAGATGGAGTGGCCGATGTCTGTAATCCCAGCACACTGGGAGGCCGAGGCAGGTGGATTGCATGAGCTCAAGAATTCAAGACCAGCCTGAGCAAGAGTAAGTCCCTCTCTCTAAAAATAGCCTGGTGTTACAGCAGGCGCCTATCGTCCCAGCTACTTGGGAGGTTGAGGCAAGAGAATCACTTGAGCCCAATAGTTTGAGGTTGCTGTGAGCCGTGACACCACAGCACTCAACCCCACGGAGACTCATTAAAACTCTGTCTCAAAAAATATAGATATAGATATAGATATAGATATTTTTCATATATGACAGGTGGAGTCAGTGCCAAGAACCAATGTCATTCCAATTCAGGGTTGCTTGGCAGTGGAAAAGGCCAGTGAGTAAGATTGTGAAATTTTACTTATTATTGAGACATTTTCTTGCTCTGAAATAATAGAACAAACTGAGTGACCTTTGAAGGGAATGACCCACCGTATTCTCTGACTCATGAGAAACACACACATACACACACAACTTGTAGATAAATCAGGAGAACCAGCTTTCTGCTCTGTCAAAGAGAAAGGAAAAGTTTTGAAATGTCATATCTAACTAAAAACTAACTGTGGTCAATTCAAGGAACACCCTCATCTCTTAATCTTTTTAAATGAACCACATCTTTTATGCACTGTATGTACATTACAGAGCAGCAGAAAGATGGAATTTTAATTTTTACCAATTCAATTTAAATGCAAATGTTAACCACTCACATGATGCTTCTGTGTACATAATTAAGCATCATTATATACTGCATGAATCATTTAGAAACCTTCTGAGAGCCATTCTACTATGTAAAACATGCATTATACTGACAGGCAGCCAAATGACGTATACTTCTGTCCTCATTAATGCTTCTTTTGAATTATAGGTCAACTGATTATGGAACAACCTATGAGAAGCTGAATGATAAAGTTGGTTTGAAAACCATTTTAAGCTATCTCTATGTGTGTCCTACCAACAAGCGCAAGGTAAGAAATGGATATTCAGCATGCTACTTATTCATGATGTGACTTTTTTCTGTCTTGGTTGGCTAACCTTTCTAGCTGCCTAAAAATCCATTACAGTTAAGCTGGGATAAAAATGCAAAGATGAGTTGATGGATGTTAAGGTTGTGAGATGTCTGACATATCATAATTTTCAGATCAGCAGCGGTGCAGACAGGGGCATGAGGGGTAGGTAGATGATTACCATTTCCAAAAGGCAGCTACAGGGAATGAGTCATGTGGAGTGGATGCTGCTGACTCTCCTGTAAGAATTCTGACCAGTCACGAGAATCAGAATGAGCCTTGACAAGACAGCAAAAAAGATGGTTTAGCATCTGATGTCCCAGATTTCCCCTGTCATGTACTAAATAGGTTAACTAGAATTTAAGTGAATGCATCATCCTCGAGCAGATAGGAAGTTTCATTTTTACAGTGTGTGCAACCTGTACAGAAATGCCAAGTTGGAGGCAGTGCTTCTGGCAGAAGAGAATAGCTTGGAAAGAGCAGGGAGGTTAGTGCTCTCTGAGCATAGATCTTAGCTGCAGTAAGCCTTAGCGTAATCACATACAGCAGTGTAAACAGATAAGAAAAACAGGGTCAGCAAAAGGAAATGGTTTTTCTCCATTGCAGTTATGGGCACATTTGGGACTAGAATTCAGGTTTCTTAGTTAACAGTCACACCTTTTTTTACTACACTCAACTGCTTCCATCAAGAGGGCTTATTTATTCTTCAAAGATGTTATATTTTTAGGAAGAAAATGTTTGCTTTTAAGAAAAACATGTGTCTCAGAAGGAGGGTGGTGCTACATCTATACTTTTGTTTTTACAAACATGCATTATCAGATTCTGAATTCTGTCATTGCATTTCTGAACATTACATTGGTCCCATGAACTAATAGCATTTGCCAAGAAATAAAAAAGTGTTGTCCATTAGTTTATCCTGCACCATACTCCATTATGATGTCAGCATGGCATGACATCTGGGTTCTCATCTCAGTTTTTTATGAGCTTCTGTTAGAGACCTTGGGTAGGTTCTGCATTTTGTTATCTAGACTTTGAAAAGCGATGAGAAAACTCGCAATCAATCAGTCTCAATTCTGGCTGCACATTGAAGGAACTAGGTGGTCTCCAAATGTGCATGCTCTAGCCCCACCCCTGTTGCTCTGGATTAGGGTTTAGGAAACTATCTTTTCTATTTTAATGAAAAGGTTGAATATTTTATTATTTTGCTCACTGTATAAAAATAGCACCAACAAATGCAGTATATTGCAAGATTAAGTTATTATCATTCTTCCTTTGACTCTGTATAACCAAGAAAAACTTCTCCACTTCCAGTTAGTTCCAATGGAAGGATCATTAAGTATTTCAACCAAAATCCTGATGTGGATGTAAGCAAGTTACAGTACTACATAAGGTTTAAGATAACAATGATGTTCTTGAATTATACAATTTTTATAACTAGTTCTTATCACAGATAATTTCGTGAATTCTGAATATTCTAAAAATCATAGACATCATTCTAGTCTACAAATCATAGGGTACTATGAAAATTATGTGCATTTTGTTTATCTGTAGTCATTAACAGTGTTGAGAGTAGTTGTTATTTTAAGTTGTCATCTACCAGTAATTTAGACAACTATACTGAATTCAGTTAATTCACACTTGTTTGTCTGAGAGTTCCATTTTCACTCCCCAGTAGAGTTCATGTATTTCTCATATGCTTCTCCACTTACTAGTTCATCTAGTTCTGAAGGGTTACTCTGTGTTCGCTTGATCAGGTGACCATTTTCATAAACAGAGTTGTTAACAAGTCCTCAATTTTCTGCAGAAGCTTCATTCATTTTAGTTAACTTCTCCAGTTAAGGAGAAGAGAGTTTACTATCATCTTTCACACTTTTCAAATCAACAAACTCATCTTATTTGTTTAGTTTTGTCCCAACTTCAGACAGACTACAGTAAACATCTTCAAAATCTTCCTGTGCAAAATTGCTGATTCCCACTTTTCTTTTTTTTATTAAGTCATATATATATAGATCATGAATACATTTATGCCTTTGTGAAACTCGATGAGTTGATTATTTGTACAAATTGGAGTGCTTACATCCTACTAATTAACATAGTTTTCACCTCATATACTTAATCACAGTGTCAAGACATTTATTTTCTATATGTGATAGATTTGATTGTACCCTTGCAATATGCTCCATAGGTGTGGTCCCACCATTAACCCGTCCTCTATTGAACCACCTCTCTCTTCCCCATCCCTCTTCTCTTCCCACCTTCATTCTGGGCTAAGCTGTAATTCATCTTTCATATGAAAGTATGAGTGATTATAAATTAGTTTTACAGTAGTACTGAGTACATTGGATTTTTTTTTCATTCTTGAGATATTTTACCAAGAAGAATTATTTTCCAGCTCCATCCATGTAAACATAAAAGAGGTAAAGTCTCCAACTTTTTTTAATGCTGCATAGTATTCCATGGTATACATATACTACAATTTATTAATCCATTCATGGGTTGATGGGCACTTGGGCTTCTTCCATGACTTGGCAATTATGAATTGAGCTGCAATGAACAATCTGGTGCAAATATCTTTGTTGCCAAGTGATTTTTGGTCTTTTGGATACACCTAGTAGAGGAATTGCAGGATCAAATGGCAGGTCTACATTTAGATCCCTGAGTGTTCTCCAAACCTCTTTCCAAAAGGAACATTCTAGCTTGCATTCCCACCAGCAATGCAGAAGTGTTCCCTTTTCTCCACATCCATGCCAATAACTGTAGTTTTGGGATTTTGTGATGTGGGCTACTCATACTGGAGTTAGATGATATTTCAAAGTGGTTTTGGTTTGCATTTCTCTGATGATTGAAGATGATGAGCATTTTTTCAGATGTCTGTAGACTGTGCGCCTGTCTTCTTCAGAGAAGCTTATGTTCATGTCTCTTGCCCACAATGAAATGGGATCGCTTGTTCTTTTCTTATTAATAAGTTTGAGTTCTCTGTGGATTCTGGTTATTAGACCTTTGTTAGAAATATAACCTGCAAAAATCCTCTCCCTTTCTGAGGGCTGTCTACTTGCTTTATTTACTGTGAGCTTGACTGTGCAGAACCTTTTTAGTCTGATCAGATCCCAGTAATGTATTTTTGATGTTGCTTTGATTGCCTGGGGATTCCTCCTCATAAAGTGTTCTCCCAGGCCAATTTTTTCAAGTGTTTCCCCTGCACTCTCTCCAAGAACTTTTACAGTTTCCTGTCTTAAGTCCTTTAACCAGTGCGAGTGAATTTTTGTTAGAGGAGAAAGGTGTGGGTTCAGTTTGAGTCTTCAACAAGTCACCAGCCAATTCACCTAGCGCCATTTGTTAAATAGGGAATCTTTCCCCCAATTTATATTTTTGATAGGCTTATCAAAGATCAAATGACAATAAGTGTCTAGGTTCATCCCTTGTTTTTCAATTCTGTTCCATACATCTATCTCTCTATTTTTCTGCCAGTACCATGCTGTTTTGATCACTATCCATTTATAGTATACTCTGCAGTCTGGTAACATGATTCCTCCTGATATGTTTTTATTTATGTGTAATGTCTTGGCTATTTGAGGATTTTTCTGTTTCCATGTAAAACAAAGTACTAATTTTTCCAGATCTTTAAAGTATGACAGCAGTGCTTTAATAGGAATTGCATTAAATATGTAGATTGCTTTGTGTAGTATAGACATTTTAAAAATGTTGATTCTTCCCAGCCATGAGCTTGGTATATTTTTCCATTTGTTGACATCTTCAGCTATTTCTTTTCTCAGAGTTTCATAGTTCCCTTTATAGAGATCTTTCACATCCTTTGTTAGGTACACTCCCAGGTATTTCATCTTCTTTGGCACTATTGTAAAGGGAATAGAGTCCTTGATTTTTTTTTCACTTTGGCTATTGTTGAAATATATAAAGGCTACAGATTTGTGAGTATTGATTTTGTATCCTGAGATGCGGCTGTATTCCTTGATCACTTCTAGGACTTTTGTAATTGAGTCCATGGGTTTTTCCAGATATACAATGGTATCATATGCAAAGAGTGACAGTTTCAACTCTTCTCATCCTATTTGGATCCCTCGATCACCTTCTCTTTCCTGATTGCGATTGCTAAGACTTCCTTTAAAATGTTAAAAAGCAGTGGAGACAGTGGGGAACCTTGCCTGGTTCCTGATATGACTGTAAATGATTTCAATTTTACTCCATTCAATATGATACTGGCTGTGAGTTTGCTCTAGATGGCCTCTATCAATTTAAGAAATGTTCCTTCTATACCTATTTTCTTAAGCGTTCTGATCAAGAAATGATATTGGATATTATCAAAACCTTTTTGTGCATCAATTGAGAGAATCATATAGTCTTTGTTTTTTATTTTGCTTATGTGATGTATTATGTTTATAGATTTATATATATTGAACTATCCTTGGTACCCTGGGATGAAACTCACCTGGTCATGATGTATAATTATTTTGATGTGTTGTTGGATTCTGTTTGCTGGATCTTATTTAATATTTTTGCATCAATATTCATTAGAGATATTGGTCTATAATTTTCTTTTCTTGTTGGATATTTTCCTGGTTTGGGGATCAGGATGATATTTGCTTCATAGAATGTGTTGGGAAGTATTCCTTCTTTTTCTATATTTTTGAAAAGGTTAAGTAATATAGGTACTAATTGCTCTTTAAAGGTTTGGTAGAATCCTGATGTGAAGCCATCTGGTCCTGGGCTTTTCTTTTTGGGGAGATTACTTATAATTGACACTATTTCAGAACTTGATATAGGCTTGTTAAACATTTCCACTTCTTTCTGGCTAAGTCTAGGAAGGTGGCGTGTTTCCAAGTATTGGTCTCTTTCCTTCAGATTTTCATACTTCTAAGAATAGAGTTTTTTGTACTATTCGTTTAGGATGTTTTGAATTTCTGAGGAGTCTGTTGTTATTTGTCCTTTATCATTTCCGATTAATGAAATTAGGGGTTTTACTCTTTTATTTCTGGTTAGGTTAGCCAAAATTTTATCTATTTTATT
This sequence comes from Perodicticus potto, assembly GCA_963574655.1. Classification (NCBI taxonomy): domain Eukaryota; kingdom Metazoa; phylum Chordata; class Mammalia; order Primates; family Lorisidae; genus Perodicticus; species Perodicticus potto. Next base: position 18,382 of record CAUYRH010003015.1, read on the forward strand.
GACTTTTTCAAAAAACAAACTTTCTGATTCATTAATTTGTTGTATAATCTGTTTGTTTTTAATTTCATTTAATTCTGCTCTAATTTTAGTTATTTATTTTCTTATACTGGGTTTGGTGTTGGAATATTCTTCCTTTTCTAGTTGCTTGAGATATCCCATTAAGTTGTTTACTTCCTCTCTTACATTCTTTTGAGGAAGGCTTGCAATGCTATAAATTTTCCTCTTAGGACTGCCTTTACGGGATCCCACAAGTTTTGGTAATTCATGTCTTCATTATCATTTTGTTCCAAAAATTTGGTAATTTCCTTCTTATTCTCAGCTATGACCCAGCTATCATTCAGCATAAGGCTATTCAGTTTCCATAATTTCGTATGAGTATGCAGACTCCTGTTGTTACTGAGTTCAAGTTTTATTCCATGATGGTTCAAGAAAATACAAGGAATGATGTCTTTTAAATTTGCTGAGGTTAGACTTGTGATCTAAGATGTGATCAATTTTGGAGGATGTTCCATGGGCTGATAAGAAGAATGTATATTCAGTTTTGTAGGATGAAATGTTCTGTAGATGTTTGTTAAATTCAATTGTTGAATGGTTAAGTTTAAGTCTAAAATTTCTTCGCTTAGCTTCTCTTTGGAGGATCTATCCAACAGTGTCAAAGGAGTGTTAAAATCTCTGACTATTATGGTGCTGGAGGAAATCAAGTTGCTCATGTCTATTAGAGTCTCTCTTATAAATTGATGCACATTCTGGTTGGGTGCACAAATGTTAATATTTGAAATCTCATCATGTTGAGTGTTACCCTTAACAAATATGAAGTGATCATCCTTATCATTACTTACTTTTGTCAGTTTAAAGCCTATTATATCTGTGAATAAAATTGCAACACCTGCATTTTTCTGATTTCCATTTGCCTGAATTATAGATGCCTTTACCCTGAGTCTATATTTACTTTTAAGGTAAGATGAGATTCTTGTATGCAGTAGATATCTGGCTTGAGTTTTTGTATCCAGTCAGCCAACCTGTGCCCCTTTTAGAGAACAATTCAGGCCATTCACATTAATTGAGAGTATTGATAAGCCTGGTAGTATTTTGGGTATCGAGTTTTTCAAAAGTCCATTGGGCATTTTTAATCCTTTTGCCACTGTGGAAGTTGGAATTTGATCAGAAGTTTCTGAGTGAGTCAGTTTTGGTGGTAGAGCATTGTGCTTGTCATTGTGGAGAATGGGTCTGAGAATATCCTGGAGAACTGATTTTAGTTATGACAAATTTCTTCAACATGTGAAGGTCATTAAAGTATTTAATTTCTCCATCATAAATGAAACTCAGTTTAGCTGGATAGAGGATCCTGGGTTGAAAGTTATTTTGTATTAGGAGGTTAAAAGTTGATGACCATCCTCTTCTAGCTTGGAAAGTTTCAGCAGAGATATCTGCAATCATTCTAATATTCTTCTCCTTATAGGTTTTATGATTTTCTTACATCTGGCTGCTTGCAGAATTTTCTCCTTCATATTAACTTTGGTGAAGTTAATTATAATATGTCTAGGAGATGTTTTATTTGGATTGAGTTGTGCTGGGGTTCTGAAACTGACTGCTATCTGGATTTCAGAATTTCTTGCCATGTTTTGGAAGTTCTCCTCTATAATCTCTTGGAGTAGATCATCTGGGCCTTTCAAAGTAACCTTTTCTCCTTCAGGGATCCCTATAAGGTGAATGTTTGCTCTTTTGTGTGGTACCACAATTCTCTCAGGGAATGGTCCATTTTTGCTCTCCACTTCTCTTCTTTAAGCATTTAGGAGCATTCAAAAGCTTTGTCTTCAACGTCAGAGATCCTTTCTTCTGCCTGTTCCATTCTGTTACTGAGGGATTCTACTGTTATTTCTCAGAGCTTTGAGGGCTGCAAGTTTTTGCCTCAAAGTGTCAAAATCTTTGGTAATTTTGTCTTTGAATTCATTGAATCATTGAAACAACTTTTGAATTGCTCCTTGAAATTCTAATTCCATGTTTTCCTCCATTCTGTTGATCTTTTTGCCATCCAAATTCTGAACTCAATTTCTGACATCTCAGCCATTTGTTTAAGAATGGGATCATCTGGTGTGTCTCTTTTGTCATTTCTTGGGGGAGTTGATCTACTCTGATTATTCATGTTGCCAGAGTTTTTCCACTGATTCTGTCCCATGATTATTTTTTACTGTTTAGCTAGATGGGCAGGTCAGGTGAATATGGATTGGAGGCTCCTGGAGTTGTGGTTAACTAGCCCTTTGCCAAGGATCTGGGACTAGTGACTTTAGCTTTTCCCCCTACAGCTTTGCAAAGGACCCATATAGTATTACAGTCTGAAGCTCTGGGGACCTGCTTGGTGTGGTGGGGATAGGTGGCTCTGTCTTGTACTCAGCTTGTCTTTGTCTGATCCTAGTGGATCAGTGACTCTGGGTTGAAGTCTCAGTTAAAATTTGCTTCCTTAGAGTCGCCGCTTGCCTCAGCAGAGCTTATGTGCATTTATCACTCATCTCTCTCAGCTCAGCTCCCAGTCTTCAGCTTTATTGAGTACTTTCAAGTCATTATCCTTTCCTCTGGATGGGAGCATCTGTTAAAAACTGGCTCCAGTCAGCCATCTTACCCCTCCTCCTGATTCCCACTTTTCCAACACCATTTTCTATTGTTAGACATTCATGTTTGTCAGTGAATTTACACTGAGAGCAGAGCAGGTCCTGTGCCCAGCGTCTGTGGACAGTGCCAGCTCCCAGCTGTGGGCTACAGTGGGGACCAAGACCAAGTGCAGGCTGCAGGCCATAGCCTCAAAGCTGTGTTCCGTTTCACAGGGCTACTCTCAGGTAACTGTCTTGAGATAGCTCCCTAGGTGTTTCTGACACATATCTAGGATTAAGAATTACTCATATAAAGTGTGATGCTCCCTCTGACTATAAGCATTTCAAGTTCTTTGATAGAAGTGGTGTATCCTTTCAGTTGAGCATAGTCTCTGGAGTCAGATTATTTGAGTGAACAATTCATTTAAAATGGGGATAATTATAGTACTTACCTTGTTAAGAAAGTCATAAGGATTATGTGAAATTAAGCATTTCAAGTGTTTAGCACAAAATAGTAAAGTTTTAATCAATGTTTTTTCTGTATTTCATTCTCTTTTTTTATATTCCTATTCCTCTTTCTTTATGTAATTATCCCAGGGAGTAGTAATAATTATTCTCTATAAATAGCAGTGTCCAAAAGAACTTTCTATGATATAGAAATGTTCTTCTAAGCTGTCCCATCCAGGAGTGTCCAGCCTTTTGGCTTCTCTGTATGACATTGAAAGAAGAGTTGTCTTGGGGCACATATTAAATACACAAGCACTAATGAAAGTTGATGAGCAAAACCAAAAAGCATCCTGCATAATTTTTGTGATACCTGAAAAGCGCAAAAGACCTCGCATAATCTGCATGCAGCCCATGAACCACATTTAGTACACTCCTGCAGCTGAAACAACTTGGCTATTGAGTATTTGGAATGTGGCTACTGTTCATTGAGTAATTGGATTTTAAATTTCATTTAATTTTAATTAACTTAAATTTATATAGTCATATGTAGCTGATGGCCACAGTATGATACAGCACAGCCTAATAGTATCAAAGTCACAAATTTAGAACAATTTGGACATTCCTGCCTTCCCCTTCTGGCTGGTTACTTCATCAATATAATTACATCTAAACAATTTTGATCCTTTGTACGCAGTCCCAAATTGAGGAACCAAACTTGCATCCATTATTTTTATAACAAGATTTGGTTATTGGTTGGCTTTGAATCAATTTTTGTAATCCTCATTGATTTTTCCTCTAGTTCACATTTTTTACTAAATTTAATTTAACAATTAACAAACTGTATGCTAGGAAATGTACTATGTGTCATGGGATATAAAGAGAGATAAGAGAGATAAGCCAGCATCATGCCCTCAAAGGTCCTGTATTCTAGTATAAATGCATCATGACACTTTGTAATGGAAATATCCAGGGAATCTAAGTCTCCACCTTGCGTCTGCTTCCACCCAGCAGGTTACTTTGAATGAGTCATTTACATTTTCTCCATTTGTATAGTGATATGGGCAAAAATAAACAAATTTATGGGCATAAGAGACCTTATAATTGTCCTAATCCACTGATAGTCTGCTTTATTGATGCTATTAGGAGGAACATGATAGAAAACCTAAGATGCTGAACAGTGACTATGAGTGTAGGATTTTCTATAGTAGCAGAATGTTTGATGAGCATTCAGAAGCCCCAAGGATATTTTCAGCGGCTGGACTTAGAGTGAGATTCTCAATTACAGGTGCAGCTCCTAAGACTGGAAGGGAAGCTGAGAGGTAATACAGTTAAGAGCCCTCTCATCAAATCTGCCCAGTTCAATATACCAATATTAATTAGGCTGCCTAATTAATTTGTAGTTATCATTGGAAATTTTTCAAGGGCATCTGGCCACAGGCATTTAGCTGATCTTAAGAATTGGCATATCATCGTTCCAGAAAAAAGAGAAGATGGCCTCTGTGACTATGAGGGAATAGTTTTCTTTGGGCCCGTTACCTTCCATAAGCAGAGGTGGTTTTGAATTGTTTAAATTGCCATGTTTGTGAGGGAACCTAAAAGAAGGATTTTTCTCCCCTATAGAGAAATGATGCATTTAGGGTCTCTTTCTAAGATGCTAAGAGATTTAAGAAATATTGGAGGACAATGAAGGTCTTTACATGGGCACCAAAATGAGCAGAGTTAGCACTGCGGCTTGGTTGTGCACAGCTTTTTTCCTTATAGGGTGAATTTATCACCATGTAATACATATTCCCCCCAAGGGAACATATTTGAACCAAAGAAATACCACTTGCATATTTTAAAGTATGAATATATTTTCCCTGATCAATGAGAGTTTATGTAAAAAAAAAGAGAGAGAGAGAGAGAGAGAGAGAAGAAGTAGAAAGAAATATCAGTCTCTATTAATTATGCAGAGCAACTCCAGTTTGCTCCAATTCTCTTAGGACTGCTGCTATCCTCCAGTGAAAAAGGCAGGCTCCTTTAAAAAGTTGTATTAATTCTTTCAGGCCTCTAGGGTGCTATCCAGCAAGTTAAAATCTTTTGTACCAGACACTTCCCTCTGCTTTTCACACCAGTGGGAGCCACTGGAATAAAACTGACGACATCAGGGTAACCGTCTGAATTCCCAGAAACCTGTTTTGCCTTCACATTCTTACTGCTATTTTTATACTTTTTAAAGGCCCAGTGCAGTTCTTCAATCATTGTGCCTCATGCAGCGGGCACCATGCCCTGACTTTGCAGGCTGCTTGTTAGGGACATTACTGAGATCGGAGTCTAGAATAAGGCAGGCTCTTATTTACAGTTGAAATTGATGATCATCCATTGGCTCTTTCTCTGAAAGCCTGCTTTAAATTATAGCAGATTTCCTTGGGTAGGTCTCTTATAGTAAAAACTGTAATCTTAGCATATGTCAGTCTAAGAAACCATCACTAACTAAAAGCCTTAGGAAGCCTACTCTTAGGTGTTATCCTAGCTCATTCATCATCTCTCTCCGAAGGAACCCTGTACCTGGTCTCTGATGTGTAAGGTTGGCCCAAAAGAACAAGGCTGAATGGATCCTCCTGCCACAGGAGAGACAGGCTAGCTATCTGTCACTGCCTCCCAGAGGGGGCTCGGTTCAGGATAAATCCCAAGGCTTGTTTGTGTATCAGAGCTTTACTGGCCACATGCATACAGTGTGCTATAAGAAATTAGTATTTAACCTGTGCCTGAAAGGAACAGCTGGGATGCAGAGTGTGGTGGAAGAACTAAAAGAAGTATAGCAAAGGAAAAAAAAAATGTTGAAATCTCCCGCAGCCTCACTCTTAAATTCTGAGTTTATTGTTATTTTGTCTAAAAAGAATACTTCCATATACTCTGTGTGTTCACATCAGTGATACCTTCCCATCACCTCCAACTAACCAACCCTCCGGTTCTCCCTCCATGAAATGTCGTATAACACCTTCAAGGATTAAAGAATACACAATCCCAAGTGGAATTCATTAGGGAAGAAAATAAAAAAATAGTTGTTTTTTTTTTCATTACATTTGGAACAGCAAATTATTTTAGGTGTTCTGTTCTTACGCTTTCTGCACACTCTGTTATCAATGAAGAAGAAATCTAGCTAGTATTTATTCTTTATGCTTCCTGTGCCCCTTCATACCTCTGTTCCTTCTCATTTCTGTTATCGCCACTTCATTTACATTATTCCTGCTGAGAGACTCTTCCAAGACTCTCATTCTATAAATAGGACCTTAGCTTCTCAGAACACATTGATCATTCCTGGGGGACTCGTGGTGAACACCAGCATTAAGCATTATTTGCATTTTCTACAGATGTTTAGGTTTTAATTACCACACTGTATGTGACACTTTCTAAATAAGGATTTGATTGCGGACTCCTTGTCTTTTTATATTCGGGCACCCTTAATCCCTCTTGTCACATGGTTGGGTGGTCTGTATACCATATACAGGACTTTTGGGGACAGGAAAGAGGTAAGGTTGATAGGATCTGCCAGCTTCTCTCAGGAAGAATCGAGTAAACAGCAAACCCAAACTTAGAAGATGTCAGGGACATTCAGAGTCTACTTTTTTGTTTGACAGATAGGAAGACCGAGTCCCAGAGAGTTTCAGTGACTTGCCCGAGGTTACATGGAACTGGTGAATGACAAACGAAGATCAGCATGCCTTGAAAGGAAACCGTCAATGTTACCTCTCTTTCTTTCTTTCTCTCTTTTTTTTTTTTGGAGACGGTCTCAAGCTATAGCCCTGGGTAGAGTGCCATGGCGTCACATCTCACAGCAACTTCCAACTCTTGGGCTTAAGTGATTCTCTTGCCTCAGCCTCCCAAGTGGCTGTGACTACAGGTCCCAGCTATTTTTTTGTTGTAGTTGTCTTTGTTGTTTAGCTGGCCAGGCCTGGTTCGAACCCACCAGCCTCAGTGTATGTGGCTGGTGCCTTAACCACTGAGCTATGGGTACCGCTCAAGGCAACTTACCTCTCTTATAAAATCGCATTGATTGTCCTGATGAGATTGTCTCACTCCCTGGTATCTCCAAGGCATTTGTTTTCTTTTTTATTTTTTTTCTTAGCACTTTCCTTTCACTTTTAATTGAAGTTGTTTTCAACTATGTCTTTGGAATACAAGGTCCTAGATAGGGTAAAGTGCCACAATCAGCTTCATACTCTTTAAAAACCACACGCTAAGCATAGGGTGTTAGTGTACAGTAAGTATCTATCACAGGGCTGAGTCCTGGAATTTCGCTGGGGTTTTTGACTTGCTGGCCAAGACATGAAAAGGAAAGTGCCCTGTAAAATCAGCTGTGACTCACTTATGTTTTTCTAATTATAAAATTAATTCTTTCAAGTGAATAAACAAGAACAGTAAAGAATCCCTGTCGGTTTTAGTCATTTCTAGGTCATAATGTATAATTTTATCTTTTCTAACCAAGAAGAACATGATTAATATTTCAAATGCCAGGACTTGGCATAGCACTCACTTGACATTATGTGGGGAGGCCAACGGGAGCTGGTGTATTGTATAATACATCAAAGTGGGTGCACGACATTTCCCTTGGCAGACAGGCAACACTTGCTCATTCCACCCCAACTCTTTTATCTGTCCCTTTGTACACAAGATCATCTGTTTGCCTCTAATCTTTTAAAAAGAATGTATGTTTCATTCATAAAGAAGTGCCAGGCATGAACCCGGAGACATAGTGGAAGTGGCATGCTCCAAACTTCAATAAAAGTGACTTTTCTAGTGAATAAATGCTAAGTTCCCTACTCATAACCTGGGGGACGGTAACTAAAGGGAAAGATCATCTCCTTTGATCCTTTTTTGGGTAGAGCTGAGTGTTAATGCTGTTCTAATCCATCAAGCATAATTCAATTTCCTTCTTGAGCATTAAGAAAATAAAATCCAAAAGCATGCCACATCTATGTTTTCTCTGAGTCGTTTTTTAACAGTTATCTCCTGGGTTTTAAAGAAGTCACAGAATAAATAGTGTAGAATGCTGTCTTTGAAACAGGAACAGAGTGCCAGGAGCAGTGCCCTCTAGACAATACCCTCACCACCCCAAGGAGGCCTTGGGGAACCTCCTGGGACTCCTGGGCTCTGTGAAACAAGATTGGAAACATAAAGCTCTGATCTCGGACACTCCCCTCTCTGTACACTCAACAGCCATTCACCCCATGCTATTTTTTATAATCAAAGTACTTATGATGATAGTCATAAATAAAGGAATGCTAACAAAACTATACTCTTCAATTTTAACACAATAATGTTATGTTGTACAGTAAGTGGCTACTTGATTTTTATTGGATAATGTCGGTATCTCTCTAAAACTGATGCTACAAAAATTTTTAAATTAAAAATAAAGAAAAGCAGGTTCAGACAGAAATTGTCATCAGTGAATGGATTCCAAAGCCTTTTTCCCTCCCTCCCTCTCTCTCTTAGTCTCCCGTATCTCCTAATTTCTCTGATCAGGTTAACTTGGATTTTACTGTTTTAACCCGTGCAGCATTAAGTAGTACTAAGTATTTTTTTGTTCAAAAGTAGCTTCCTGCATAATCAACAACATATATCTGTTATTCCTCATTTGTAAGGAGTTAAGTCTGTCATGTCAAATAAGCATCTAATATGGTAAATAGTCATCATGAATTAGTGACTTAGAAAACTAAGTTATATCTGTATCTAGATCAAGTTGATAGGTTTGTGGCGCTATAATTCAGAATTTTATTAGTGACATTTATGTTTTTAAAAACGATACAGGTAGTTAGCTAACTAGATATATAGGAAGAGTAGAAAGATGTTACAGAGGCCCACATGTCAGTCTTTTCTGATTTTTGATAATGCTTTCTCTATCAAAAAAAAAATAGAACTCTATCTTTTGGCTTTATTTCTTTTTAACAAATGAAGTTAACCAAGGTGGCGATAACCTAAATTAGTTCCCAAGTGTTTGAAGTAACACTGGAGACTTCATGGTTTTTCTATCACTGACAGGTTATCAGAATATAGACTGCCTTTGCAGCCAGGTGACCAGAAACTGTCAAAGATGAAAGGAAAACTTTCAGAGGCTGCACATTTTGCAAATACACACAATAAGCTATCTGCTTAGTCTTCTTCGAGGAGGGAAGAGAGAAATTTTAAGTTTACTTATCTATCCACCTACTTCTTTATTTTTGCCTCATCGTCTGTCCTTATTAGAGCTCATGTTCTCTGAAGTCTGGCTGGTCTAATGTTAAGTGTCCATCTATTACCCTTTTATGAAGGTCAAATGCATTATTTCTGGTTGGTTCCAAGTTATGCTCTGCTGTGGAAAATGGTCAGAGGTCTTTTCAACATTCTGGTCTGTTTGCTTCCAGCACACTCCCTGTGGTCTCTCAGGGGGTTCCATCATCCGGTGTTTGACATACTGTGTCTAGAACATTTGTTTCTAGTGAATAGGCCGTGCTGCTCTCATGATGGATGGAGATGTAAGTCAGGCGCCGTAGGAAATTTGCCATATTTACCGGACTGGAGACGTTTCACTCCAATGTAGCTGAACTGCCCCAAGCTTTCTGTTGGTGCTGTTAGGAAAATAAAGTCAACGTGAAAGCATCTTTAATAAAACCTCTATTTCTCACCTGCTGAAATTAAAGGAGTACTACCAGCCTTACAAACTAAATTATTTTCATTCAAACGTTCCTTTTCATTCAAATGTTCCTTTTGAATGTTTCATTCAAATGTTCCTTTTGTTGCCCTCAACTTTCTTTTTACCAAGTCTCTTGTTTTTAGTTTTATCTCCTCTGTTCCTTTAGTCCCCTTTTTCTTATTTTATTGGGCCCCTGATCTCCAATATGCACCTCGTCTCATGACGCTTCACGTCAACTACTTAATTTAAGTTCTGCAGAACGAACTTTAGCTTGCAGGTAATACATAGGCATAGATTCTCATAGGTGAAAAGGCCTTCAATATGGGATAGACAAGGCCATGCATGGCCGGGAGAGAGAGAGATCACTTCTTTGGCCGCTTAGGGCTGTGTTTGTTTGGAAGTAGAATACCAAGTGTTTCCGTGAGTGATAGCATCTGCTGCCAGGACATTTCCTGTAGTAGAGCAAAGGACAATGTGGCTGCATTCAGGAAACAAAGAATGAGTGAAATGAAAGCATCTTGAATACATAACCTCTCCCAGATAAGAGGAAGAGTCATGGGAGGAAGGGCACAGATGTGGAGCCAGCAGAGAAGATGGCAGAGATCACTGCAAATAATTTCAATAGTAATAAGGAAAAGCTAACACAAGAAGCACAATGGAGACCGGGGGTAAAAGAAAAAGAAATAACAAAATCATGAATATGTGGAGCAGTACAAGTTTAAGAATCTCTTGAGAACTCAGAGAGGAGAGAGCTAATTTACCAGGAACTTATTAAGACTTTCAGAGGGAGTACAATTTACCCTTATCTTTCTGTTCTTCCTGAGTGGTTTCAAAGGGGTGAAAGATGTTGATGGCTGTGGCCGAAATTGGTTTTGCCAGGAAGAAAAACACAATTATGATTCAAGCGTGGGGGTGAAACAGGCCTCGATCTGGGCTCCCCATGTCCCTTGCGTCAGATTCAGACACTGATGTGGCTGCCCACGCTTAACAGACCTTTGTCCTTTTAATGCCGTCTCTCCCAGCTGCTCCCCCACACCTCTGTGCAGTTCTCTCTTTTGTGTACACTTTGTATTTTCTTTACTTGTCAGGTGGACGGACCTATTCAGGTCACTGTGGATATAGTTTGTCATTTGCAGATAGTCATTGTGAATTTTTGCTCAGTGGAGTCATTAGTTGTGGTGTGATGGGTCATGTGTAGTATGGGCCCTGGAACCAATCTGCTTGCCTTTAAAATCTAGCTAAGCCACATGCTAGTTGTATGCCTCAGACAAGGTTTTACTTGTTAGTTTGTGTGTTGTGAACCTCCCTGCCATATGATTCCCTTCCCTCTAAACTGAATCTAATGATGATTTGTAGTATAGGTGTAGGAAGTAAACAGTCAAAACAAGCAAAGAGCAGAGCCTAAGACCTAGCACGCATTCCACAAATGCAGGTCTCTTTGTTATCATTATCATCTGTTTTAAATTATATGTCCATGCCTTAAGCTGTCATTTGTCAACTCAACTAAAAGTTATTAAATGCCTATTTTGTTTCAGATCTTTTTTTAAGAACCAGTAAGTAGAAATATAAGATACTGTCTGGCTCTTAATGATTGTGCAGTCTGGTAGAGGAGATGAACGTGTGAACAATCTATTACAGTACAGAACTTGTGTATCGTGATAGCTATGCACACAGAACTCTCTTTGCAGACTCCAGGAAGATCTCACCGAGAAGTAAATATTTGCCAAAGGAGACGGGAAAAGAAGATGAAAACTGCCTTTAAGTCTACGTTCTGTGAGAAACCAGTGTTCACAAGCACAGTGTATAGCTTTGGGTGATTTTCAGATTTAAATGAATGTCTGTTTTGATCCTTAAAAGATGTGAATTTCCATTGATATTTGACTATAATCACTAATTAAATCCCATAAAGTCTTCATAACCCATTTGAATTACAATTCTTATATAATAATACAATTCATTTTTTTTTCTTTAAAGAGAAAGGATTTTCCTTGTTGGCTAGCCTGGAGTTCATTGGTTTCAGGTATACTTAAGTTTCTTCCTATAATCAAATAGCTCACTGCAGCCTTCCAACTCCTGGGCTTAAGTGATGGTTCCACCTCAGCCTTCTGAGTAGCTGAGAATTACATATGTGTGCTAGGTGTTCAGTTGTTATAAACTTTTTCCATGCCTTGCTGATAAAATCAATAAATGGGCAGTGATAACATTATTAGTATTGAATTAATAGAACTAAAATTTATTTCATTATAGATTTGATATATTTCATATTTATGCCAAGTAACTATTGGTCAGTCAGAACTACTGATGAAATTTTGAAGTTCAATGTTAAGAAGTCAATTGACACATATTTTATTGAACACCTAACTTGTGACTGGTTCATTGCAAGCACAATGGTGAATTTAACACAAGCATAAACCTCGCATTGCCTTTACATAATTCACAGTCCTAATGTAGGTATGCAATTAAATAACGTAAGGAGGTAGGTTATTTCATTTCTGTCCCACAGGTGACAGAGCCTCTGAGGTGTTGGCGAGTGCTGTAATCGGGAAAAGTCAGGGAAGAAGCTTTAACTTGGCCAGTGAAGCAGACTGTTGTGACACAAGGCCATGACATACACAACAGAAAATTACAATTTAGTTGAACCAACATTTATTGACTACTAGGCAGCAGAGATGCAAGCATGCGTAACGCAGAGTCCTGTTTGCAAAGAGCTCACAGGTTGGAGGAAGTCTATGCAGGTAGCAGTGAGCATGGGGTTTGCATTGATGCAAATGCTATACCTTCCATTTCTTGAAATCTTAATAATTTCATATTATATATTACATAGTCTACTCTTTTTTACCCTAAAGCTTATAAAGTGTTCATTAGATAGATTGTTTATCCAAACTTCTGATGTAAATCTTACAGTCCCAGTAAACTTATTGGACCGTGGGGAGGCTGCCACAATAAGGGAAGAGGGTGATACTGGAAAAGGTGGGGAAATGAATGAATGTAGGAGAGAATGTGGCAATAAGAGAAGCATCTAAGCATTCCTGGGGAATCAAGTGGGGTCTGGTGTTCCAAGTACTCCATCCTTCTCTCCACTTTCTAAAAAGGGCCCGAATTCCCTTGAAAGGGAAGAGCTGCCCCTTGACATGTATTGAATAGGCTTTTCCCATCAACACCCAGATTTCACTGGAATGGGTACAGCTTTTCTTGAGAGCCAAACCCACCCTACTTGATGCAGAGAGTAATAAAAGTGTTCGAATTCCAGATGTTGTCTAGAAAAAAAGCCAAATCTGTGCTGGAGAAAGAGATGCTGAAACTCAAGAAGGTGTCTCTCCAGTGTTAGAAGCAGTCTGCTTTCTCTGCTTTCTTTTGAATGTGTTTGTGTGTGTACACCACTTAGGCTTTATCAGTGCACTATTTAACCAACCAATTTACATATTTTCTCCACTGCCTAATGCTGTCCCCGTTCCTTTGTCCAGAGCCCTTTGTGCTTCTGTTTGGGAGCATATTACTGACATTTACAAACTCCCACGGAGGACTCAGTCGGTTCCTACCACAGAAGCCCATTGTTCCAAGAGGGCTGACCTTCACCCCTAGACACCAATTAAAATCTATTATTTCTTATGGCTGCAGTGCAAGAGCTCCTTGGAATTCTGGCTCCATGCCCAGTGTAACTGGTGGGATGCATTCTTCTTAGTCTTCTTCTTCTCATTATTATTATTCTTCCCTAAACAAGGAAAGAGGGACCTGCAAATGGAAATGTATGCTTCCTCTAAAGGAAGAAAGGGCAGACCACCAGAGCCACCAGTAGTTTTCAATTAAATGACCTTTTGTGTCAAACGAAATGAATACCTGAAATAAATAAAATAGTTAGGAAAAAATTGGTAAATTGCCTGCAGGTTTATCTCCTATTCATTTATCAGCAGAGCTCACTAATTACTTCCTAACGATGATTTGTTGCTAATTACAAGGCTATTCTGCCCCAGGCATAGTGGAGTCTACTCTATGGCAAACTGACAGAGAGACCAAAGTTCCAGAGTATGAGAAATCAGACATTGAGCTCTCTACCTGTCAAATTACATGAATAACCAGCACACTGCTGGGTGAACTTTTAGGTATACTTAAGTTTCTTCCTGTAATCAAATTTGGGATCAAGACATTTAGAGCTGGGAGTAGTTTACCTGGGATTGCAGATGTCCGTTGTAGGAAGATTGGTGTTTCTGACTGACCCGCAGCCCTCAGATGTGCTAATTTAGGGAAGCAACGTGAAGATGTATTAAAACCCATGTCCTCCGCTCTGCAGCTCTTTCCAATCTTAACCTCTATTTCCCCCTACCTTCTGCTGGGGTGGGCACATGATGCTGCTGACTTTTAAATGGAGTTTGAAGTCAAATTCTACCAACTAAGTTATTTTGGGAGAAATGGCCATAAACACAGTGGCCCAGAAACAAGGCTGACTCTACTCAGATTGAGACACGAAGTTCCGATTTGCTAAAAAGTAAATGGGGCTTGAAATTTGCCTTTCCCTGTTTGGTTTAAAATTCTAGATCTAAGCAAGTTAAAGCTTGACGGAAAACACTGTCCTCTTCTTGTACAAATAGCCTCTTCCTCTTCCTCCCATGATATCCCTGCACTGTTAGCACTAGCAGGCAGAGGGAGAAAGAGCAGCTAATTTTTTGATCTGCAGAAAGAAATGAATTTTGCAGTTATATTTCTTTCTCTTTCCCCTCCTCTGTTTTATTTGAAAATTTGTAGGCCTGTGAAGGTTATAGTTGTATGATGGTTTAAAATTTCCTGAGAACCACATTTTGCTTGTCCCAACTCACAAGCCTTCATGGTACAGACTGGGATACAACATGATGTGTAGGAAGCCGTCTGGCTCCCCGGAGATCCAAGACAGTATTCCAGTACCCAGTAACCAATGGAAACGGGGTAAGCACATTTGATGAAGCCCAGGAGATTATCAAAGCCAAGCCTTTGGTTCCATTTGTTATAAATGTAAAGTTTTCCTTTAGTATATTATGTTTCTCCCAACCATACCTAACTCAGGGGAATTACAGAGAAACCCTGAAATAAATAGTGTGTGGGAAAGAGCAGTGTTGAATCGTGTGTTACTTATGTACAACCGCTTAGTTTGCTGCAGCTTTTCTTCTTTCCTGCCCTTCCCCCATCACACCTTTCCTCCCGCCTTTTCTTCCTTCCTCTTTCCAAAGGTCATTTATATAAAAGAATAAAAAAGACTACCTTATGTATTTGCAACACAGTATATTTTCAGAATGATTACAGAAATGCCTATTTGTGTATGCATAATCGTCTCATTCTTTAAAAAAGTACTATGAGGCCATTAGGAGAGGTTCTGGGATTGCTGTTTTGTATCTGATAATCTGGTTATCAACTGACAATCTTTCACTAAAAGCCAGGTCTTTGTATTCCCAAACAACACTCTGGTTTTCTTCCCTGGGAAGGTTACTTTTTATAAGTGTTCTTGAGGCTGAGTGCTGATTCCTCTATAGACCTTCAATAAATTTCACATTTTAAATACGAATTCTATAATCTCAGCAAAGCACAGGGAAGATGTAAAGGCGAACCATATGTCACTTTTTCAGTCTGCTTGTATAAAATCATTCAGCCTCCTGCTTATCATTTCATGATAACAGCCTTGACAGCTTTATAGGATAAGCTTGATGCTTTTGGAAATCTGAAAAGGATTCCGTACAGAGGTTCCCCTCAAAACCTCAGTTTAACTGCAGTTTCTAGTAGTGGCTCTTGGGAAGAACTCAATAAATACTTGCTAACCAATCAGTTAATCAATGCATGGATGGATACATTAATAAAAGGAAGCTTGTAACTTATATTCCTTGATTAGAACTTATATCCTTATATAAGGATCTTATATTTCTAAGATTAGAACCGTGAACAACAGTCAGGACATATTTTCAATGGCAGGAAGATGTGCAAAATGACCCTTATCCTACTCTTCAACGCTATTCTACTATTTCTTCAAATCAGCACTATTTCTTGTTCTGAGTTTGAGCTTTCCTGATTACCTAGTAAGGTTCCCCTATTCACTTACGATATACATTCAAGTGCTCTGAGTTGTTTTTCTCCCCTGAAGGCAGTGCATCTCAGAAACGTGCTTATCCTTCATCTGTGACCAGTGGCATGAGGAACAATACAGCTGGTCAAAGTTTAGTGCAAGGATCTGCTTAGAGGTATATTCCATTTTCTTGAGTGATGCCTCTTGGAGAAGTCACTGCTGAGAAATGGTTCTTATAATGTTGCATGTAAATGCTGGGCAGAACTTGCTTTTTCCCTTGCAGAGATTTATTTATGGGCTGATTAGATCTTGTGGCTCTATCAGTGACTTTAATCTTTAAGATATACCATCATTAAATCATAGGTACCTACTTTTTTGCAGGAGCTACTATTCTCTTAATCACCCCCGCAAAGAAGAGATCCCCCTTTTCCAATTGATTTCCTATGTAGAAGTATATATGAAGAAATACGTAAATATATATGCTTAAAAATTGAACTGGGCGTGGTGGCTCACACCTATAATCCTAGCACTTTGGGAGGCTAAGGAAGGAAGATCACTGGAGCCCAGCAGTTGAAGTTTGCAGTGAGCTTTGATGATGCCACTATACTCTATCCTGGGTACAAGAGTGAGACTCTGTCTCAAAAAAAGAAAAAAAATTGTAAACACAGACCATAATGAATAAACTCTCCTCTTTTTAATTCTTTTCCTATACCAAATATGCAGGGTGGATATAAAATTTGTGTGGAATTTAAAATAGCTGTAACTTTAAATTGCACGTGACCTTTATGTGTGACCTTTATGTTTACCCCGTATAAAGGAAACTGTTAAAACCATAGAAGGGAGAGATAGACAGAGAAATACTAGAAAGGAGTTTGTTTATAACTTGACCTAAATTGTAACTAGACATTTCTCTTTGCCTCTTGAGCTAAGTGGTGTTCAGACAAAATAGAGCAGCATTGGCTCCTGCTTCTCAAATCAGTGATGATAATACATTGTAAACTGTAAGCTGTATATGTTAAACATGCTGAGAATATTCCTGAGTATGATTATAGTTGATGCAGGAAACAAAACCAAACCAAATTCTGAAATCATCCAGGTAACCTCTGTAACCTCCATTGTGAGAGTGAGGAGCTAAGGCTTCCCAGGTGGCCTGTCCAGATCACACAGCTGGTCACTGCATGAGGACTTGGCAGCACAGGGACTTTCCTGAGCTTCTTCGTTAACACTCACGTTCCTTATGTAGTAACTGGAGTATAATCTCCCTAGGGCCACAATTATTTCCCTTGCAGGTGCATGGCAAATAATAGCAAGTGCTCAATGGAATAAGCAGGAAGAATAATTCTGGTGTTTTAGCCATTTATAACAGAGGGCTGCTGCTCAAATGTGTTGGTATCTTCCCTTGATAAACATAAAAATCCTGAAACAATGTTCTGCTTTCAGGGATTAGTGAGAAGAAGTGTCCAAATTACTCCTGAGGTTCTTAAACTTCAGCATATACAAAAATCATCTAGGGAGCTTTTTATTTATTTATTTTTTTAATAATTTTATTAAATCATAATTGTGTACATTGGTGCAATCATAGGGCAGAATGTGCTTCATATACAATCAGAAACATTTTGATCACACTGTGAGAGAGAGCCTTCATGGTGTTTTCTTAATCACTATATAAAGACATTGATACTCTACATTTAATAAGTTTCACCAGTACCCTACTAAGATGCACCGCTTTTTAAAATGTAGATTTCAAGGGCCTGTTTCTCAGAAATTCTGGCTCAGTAGCTCTGAGAATCTGCATTTTAACAAGTACCTTTCCATCTCCATGCAATTCTGCTACAAACAGGCCGAGTGCTACACTTTACTGAACAGAGATGAGCTGTGCCAACGGGAAGGCGTTATTTTCCAGTGAAAATCTTGGCTGCATTTTTCTTTATAAAAATAAAATATGTCCGTGACTCAAGAATAAATTATTGAAGTCAAGTATTTGGAACCAGCTGCCCTCTACTGGTGACAGTGGAAGATTTGATTTGAAATTAGACTTTCTCTACATTTGTCCCCTTGACCTAAAAAAATTAGGGTTCATTATTTCTCTCCCAGAAAGACAAATTATAATTTAGTATTTGGCTACTGGATGGGGTGAAGGTTAGACAGGATGTAGACGTGTTCAGAGCATCCTTGAGGTTTGCAGAAATGGGTAGCCCCGGCCTTTTGGAATGGGTCAGGAAAGCACAGAGGGCAGCCAGCTGTTGCCTCTCTGCTCTTCTACCTAGGAGGGAAGGAAGTGGGGACTGGAATTATTAATTCTTAGTCACTTTATAGCATGGAATGCATATGAGCAATTGAACTTTTCAGAACCCCAGGAGGCTACTATTTTAGTGCTTTCAAAGGCATTTGTTAAGCTCAGGAGGGGAGATTCTTGGAATTTTGTTTTTTGAAAGTTCCACTCCATTATTCCAGGGTTCTAACTCCATTCCTTTGCGCAGCAAGTGGCTCTGTCTTGGTAGGAAACGCAGGCATCCCACACGCTTATTAGATACAAACTGCTATTCAAAGAGCTATTGAGAGAAAAACATGAAAAAGATGCAGATATTTTCAAAAAACAAATTTGTGAATAAATTCTAACATGTTATTATCTGCAAGATGAGTGAAGAGAGGTTATCAATGCTTTGAGTTTGGACTGATGTAATATTAAGGCAGCTTGTATGTGTGAGCTATTGTCTATCACTGAATTTAAACACTTCCCACTTCCCTAAAGAAAGAAAGATGGTGTTAAATGTGGGCATGTTTGTATTCCATGATTGTGATGCCTCCCCACCCCCACTCTCAAACAGTAGACGTGCCTTAAAGTGAAAAAACAAAACACAAAGGAAGAAAAGTACTCTTGTTTGAAAAGAGACAGTCATACAAACACAGAGAAGGGTTTGCTCATTTTAATAGGCTCATATCAGCCTACCAGACAGATTCTAGAGATTTTGTTCATAGTGCAGGAGAGACTATGAAAGATGGAATGAATGGGAGAATAAATGGTCTGGATACCACCAGTTGCCCCCTTTTCCAGCCCTTTCTGTGCTCCCAGCAGCTCAGCTTCCTTCTGCCTCAGCTCCATGAAAGCTGAGCTGTCACTCATCTCCATTTTGTATTTTGGCTGTCATATCTCTTAAGATCCTACCGTGACAAGTGGAATTGAATGAGGCTTTCAGGAGGGTCCTGGCATGGTGAGATGGTCTTCCTGAGAGACCAATACAGATCAGGTCACGCTGTCTTCTCAAAAGGGTAGACTGGCTGCAGAGCATCTCAGCCAAGAGAAAAGTGAGCACCTCCATCCCTGGCACCTTCTGTCCCTGTGCTACTCCCAAGGACAAGTTTCATTTCTGATGTCCGAGTACTTGTGGAAGACTTTTAGTCTGGCAATCAGTCTCCTTTTAATTGTATACCAATATAGCCACCATCACCACAACGAAAAAAAAGGACAAGAAAGACGAGAGAGATGCCTTGGCTAGAAAAACAAATTCATGTAAAAACTGGGTCTGAGTCTGATGCCTTGGCTTGAATCCCACATCTTGTTTTCCTTACAACTGGCAGTAAAATGGACAACTGCTTAGAGACTCTCTCAGCTTTTCTCTGAACAAGTTCAATATCCTTTTTACTTCCTTTTGCTGTTCTAGTTTAGCTTTTTTTTTAGGAAAGTAATAAGCAGCAGTATGATGTCTGTTATGTGGCAGGAGGAAGGGACTGAATGAATCCCAGACGTGACAACTTCCACCTGTCTGCCTGTAGACAAGACTGAAGGTTGGTTAAGGGCTTGGCTTTTGGAGGCAGCCAGTCTACACTTAACTCCCAGCTTCAGTTACACTGGTAGGGAAGGTACTTCATTCTCTGCTAGGGAAGATTACATGGATGCTAGATATGGTAAATATTAGATGAAAATGCATACACAAAGCACATGCCTAATATCCTTGAGTACTAACCATGAAATCGATAGAGATTTTATCTGCTATAGGTTTTGCATTTTCTGAACTCAGAATCTTTGAGGTGTTTCATTCAGATGGGCCTTTCAAAGAAACACTCAAAATGAAATGTAAAAGAGGAGAATTAATTTGTCCAGTCTTTCCCCATGGAAAATAGTCTATACCTGTAGTTTCAGGGAACTTTTGCTACAAGGAGTAGATAGTCTTATTTTAGGCAGCTAAGGACTAGTGGGACCATTTTGGGAGAAAGTGAAGTCCTGAGGTGTTTGGAACATTTATTCTGAGTTGAATAGCAGATAGTTTTTGGATTCATGGTATAAGCCTCCAGAAATCTGGAACCAAAAGTAAAACCTGAACTCCTTATTTCATCTGGAAAATGGAGTTAGAGGTAATACTTCTGCCTTTCAGAATTATTAAAAGAGTAAAATGTAATTGTATATGAAAAGATGTACTGATATTTAAAAAATAAGATTCAGACTGGGGCCACGTGTGGTGGCTAAAGCCTGTAATCCCAGCGCTCTGGGAGGCTGACGCCAGTAGATTGCCTGAGCTCACAGGTTCAAGACCTGAGCTGACACCCTGCCTGTAAAAGAAAAAAAATAGCCAGATGTTGTGGAGGGTGCCTGTAGTCTTAGTTACTTGCAAGACTGAAGCAAAAGAATCTCTTGAGCCCAAGAGTCTGAAGTAGCTTTGAGCTGTGACTCCAGGACACTCAACCAGAGGTGACAAAGTGAGATTCTGTCTAAACCAAAACAAAACAAGATAAAACAAAACATTTAGGTCAGGTGAGATGGCTCATGCCTATAATCCTAGAACTCTGGGAGGCCAAGGTAGGTGGATTGCTTGAGTTTAGAAGTTTGAGACCAGCCTGAGCAAGAACAAGGCCCTATCTTTACTAAAACCAGAAAAGCTAGCCAGCATGGTCGGCACCTCTAGTCTCAGCTACTCCGGAGCCTGGGGCAAGAGGATTGCTCAAGCCCAAGAGTTTAAGGTTGCTGTGAGCTTTGATACCATAGCACTCTACCCGGGGTGAGAGAGTGAGACTCTGTCAAAAATAAATTTATAAATAAAATATGATTCAGATGTACAAGATCCATTTCATTACAGTTATTTCCAAGACAACTTTTTAGGGAAAAATTTCCTTATAGGGAATGAGGGCATGTTTCTATGTGGGAGAAGCATGTGGATGGGGGAAAACTGCAGGAAGCAGATTTCTGGAGGCTTATACCTTGCAGACACTGTTTTGAGTCTGTTTCTCCAAAAACAACCAGGGAAACTGCCACCTCTAGAATCGAGAGAATTTCTGAAAGAGAACAAAGTTCTCTAACTGAGATGAAGGCAGCAGAATCTTCTGTTTTTAATTACAATCCCAGATAACAAAAGGCATCCAAATCTCTTTGCTTTGAATATCCTCTTCCTCTGGTGTACACACACAACCACACTTTGAGGGGCAGTCTTTCTTTATCTCTAAATACTCATAGTAACACATATTCTGTTAGCTCTTTGCATGGGAGGGCCAGAAAGTCATGAACATAAAAGGATGTGCATTTGTTGAGTGAATTTAATATTTAGAGCTGTACTCATACCACGCATGTAGAGAAAACTTGGAAAAGGGTATGATTGATCCCAACTTCACAGGCTTTGAAGGACTTTTTGGAAGAGAAGAGGTTGGAATGGAACATTGGCAAATAGAAAGACTTAAAGAAAGCATTGACATTCCAAACTAATGGTGAAATTATTGCGGATGACAAAGGAGGTTATAGCAGTGGGGGGCTCACTATATGTATTCTCCAAATGACTTTGCTCCAACGACTGTAGTGGGAGCCCAGTTGACAATGTATTGCTGGCAGAGATGCAGAAGACCACATGAGAAGAGACTTTTGTTATAAACTGCCTGATGGGATGCAATTACTTGGAATGGAATCCGGCCAAGGCAATTGCTGTTAATATCACTACCTTTGCAGAAGGTTTTCATGAGTCTTAATGACTTAGATTGAACAAGACCTTCCTTTTCTATCTCAAGTGAAAAACCTGCAAAACCACAGCCAGAAATCACCAACCAAGAAAAATCACCTTTCTTGCATAAATCTACAAATTCACCACCTAAGCTTAAAGAGGAGAGTCAGACAATAAGGCCTTGTGGCCCTTGGGGAAGAGATGTAGTCCAGAGTCCCAGTGCTTGGTCAATGAAACTGTTTATTTTATCATGTCTTAAGTGCCACTTTTCAAAGAAGCTTAATGTTTCAAAAGAGACAGTTTATCCAGGCTGCTTTGTTCGTTATCCAAACACAATCAGTAAGAGGAGAAAGTTCTTTAGCTATAGTCCCGGCATCCTCCTCACTGAATCCCTCTCCCTCTGTTTGTTTCCTCCTTTCCTTCCCTCTTTCTTCAAAGCAGATTGTTATGTTAACAGAAAACCTTTGATAATGTCATTGACCTATATAGCAGTACAACCTAAGTAGCTACCAAAGTAATCTAAAGAGACAGATGAGAAAGAAAAGGAAAACTAGTTGGGTTACCTTGAGTTAATCTTATCATGCTAAACTGTGAAGAGAAGTAGGATGGTGAACATATGTGCCTTTCTCCATGCCTTTATTAATATTCTGTTTAGGACTTTAGGAATTAAAATACAGAATCTCAGCTCCACTTACAGCATGATTGTAAGTGAGTAGGGCAGGATGTTGAAAAGAACCCAGCAATTATGCATTTGTCATAAGTAATAGGGAAGGTGGAGTTTTCTTTGTTCCAAAGGCTTCTTCTCTCATCAAATGGGTTCTAGTCCCTCAGGACTGCAGTTGCTGTCTAATTTGTAGTTTTCAAATTATTCTGAAATAATACCCATGGGTAGAGAATTCTCCATGAAGCACTTTTTAAAGTATCTATTTCATTTAGATCATTGTGATATAAATGTATATGTCCAGGAAAAAAAGTTAATAAATGGCATACTCAGATGCCATATGAACAAATAAATCAGTGCTCTGAATGCATGAGCTCAGGATTGGGAAATATGAAGGGGAAGTCAGTCAACAGGCTGAGGGCCCTTGGGCAACTTATCTAATCTTCCTGGCATGTGGGAATAAAACACTTAGCATCATAGGATCTTTTTAAAAAATGAGTTAAATAGATAGTAACTTTAAGATCTCATATAAATGCCACGGGGTCCTTTCTACTTAACATATTCTAGTTCCTTTGATGTCTACTGCAATCTGCTCTCTTTACTTGACCTTTACTTTGTAAAACTAAGTAGTAATTTGCAGCTGCTGGCTTTCTGTGTGGGGGCCCTGAAGGTAATAGATTCCCAGCCTTACAGGATCAGAGGTGCCTCTTCAAGGAGTAAGTTAATCCTTTCAAATCTCCGGAATTAGTTTCTTACCATCCTTATCAGGGTTTCTGATACTTGTTAGATAATGTCCTTTAATCTAACCAATTGATTTGTTATCTCTAAATACCATTTTAGTTTAATTTGCAGCTATGATGTCCATTAGCAAGTGATTAAAGGGAATGAACTTAACTGCTATATATTGAAATAGAATACCTTTTTAAGTCCTTTTGAAGGTCTGGAGAATGATAAATTTGTGGTGCTCAGGAAAGCTTAAAAGATTATGACATTTAGATCTTGAGGTTGATACAAATGGTTTTGAAAATTAATTTCTCATATTTATAGTTTGCACATAATCTTAGGGTATCACTAAAAGGTCATTCTGGAAATATTAGATAAGCAGGAGCTAGTTTGCAGAAGTAAATATAAATTAATACCCCTTTCTTAGCACACTTATAGCCTATATAATGGGTTATCTATCTTTACAAACTGTGATAATCTTTCTCAGCACACCTGTTTTAATTCTGAGTATACCTTTGTGCCACAGGCTGTGGTAATACATGTTCATTTAGAGATCCATATCTTTTAATGTTGCTTACGGGTACACCATTCTAGGGAATCCCTGTGTTCTATTTAGGTGGATTTTCTAGATAACTAAAGTTTATCTTTTACTTAAAATACTTTAAAATTTTATTATATTTTTATCTCCTTTCTTATTCTATATTTGACATCTCTTTTATTACATGAATTTAAAATATATTATTATTCTTTTTAATGGTTATGGTTTATATCATATATACATATTTTACTTTATTAATTGAATTCATTTTGTTTTAATTTGTGTGTGTGTGTGAGAGAGAGAGACGGCCATTTCTTGCTTCTATTTACCATGCAGATGGATTTATTTTTAGAAAAATGCTTTCTTCTTAAAGTTTTCAATTTGCTACTTTTAATAAAGAAATTTCAAATCTTAAATGAGAAACAAATGAACAATTTTATAAAGACTCCTATATATTTTGAATTGGCTTCTGATTAAAATAAAAGACTTCTCTGGACCTCTAAACTAGAGCCTTCCATGATAACATGTAACATCTCCATACTAGGGAGTCTTATTCTTATTAAATTCTATATATTTTCCCTTCCTTGCATTTGATTTCCATCATGTAATGCATTTAGGTGGTGATATTTGCTCATCACCTGTTCCCTCACCAGTGAACCTCTAACTTGACTTACCCAAATTTTGAGAATGCACCTTTTCCACGGTAGTATTTATATTTCAAGTTCCATATTGGATCTTCGGAGAAGGGTTGTCCAGTGTACATGAAGCAGAGAAAAAAGAGATACCTCATTTCTACAAAAGCAAACAAACACAAAGGAACCATCTTCCTGTTTCTACTTTTATCTCCCTTCCTACCTCCATATTGGATGGCAGAGCCCCACAGAAACAGACCTTGTAGACAGACAGAGAAGAGCCTTTTGTTGAAGAAGCACCATGACCCAAAGGCACACTCATTCCTCCATAAGTGGCAGTGAATGAAGTGACCTGGCGTGGTTTCCTGTCTGGGATAGGGAGTATGGGACCTGAAAGAGCAATAACAAATATATCTGAAGAGAATTTCTACCATTTCTACCATGAAGAAATTAAGATTGCTTTCAGGACACTCAAGGTCTTAAGGTCCTGCGCTCAGTCCCCAGTTCTATCTCCAACAAGGCTGTACTCTAATTGATTCAGCCAGCACTCACTGAACATCTGCTTTATATGAATCAATAGTCTAGGTATAGGAGTCAGATAGACAAAATACGTTTCTTCTGTATTTTTCACCCTAGGGAAAAATGTATATTATATAGGAATCATTCAGTTCCTAAGAGTTATGACAGATAAGAAGCAGGGCTCCTTAAAAGCCCATGCGACTTTGGTACATGTATACCATGGAATATTATTCAGCCTTGAAGAAAGATGGTGACTTTTCCTCTTTCATATTTACATGGATGGAGCTGGAACATGTTCTCCTTAGCAAAGTATCTCTAGAATGGAAGAAAAAGTATCCAATGTATATACCCCTAATATGAAGCAAATTTATATCTTTCAAGCGAAGGCTACAATCCATTTATTGCACAATAAGATGAGGAAGGGGGAGAGGGAGGGAAGGGGAGGGAGAGGGTGGGGGGAGAGAGGACAAAGGGTGAGATCACACTTGTGGTGCATATTTGAAGGGTCAGGAGAAACAACTTCTAAATGCGGATCAAAAATGTTTTCACATAGTAAATGAGAAAATATCATGAATGTTATATCAATCAGGTTGATGAAAATATCTCCGATTGTATGTGAAGCCCGCACACTGTACCCCATGACTGAATTATTGTACACAGCTA